>WTSP01018809.1:0-13529 GCA_025331215.1 Actenoides lindsayi | reverse complement strand
TGCCGCAGCGTTCCCGCGCCGCTAGAGAGCAGGCTGGCACTGCGCTGCCGCCCGGGGCCTGCGCTGCTGCACAGCCAAGCGTTACTCTCGGGTTCTTTAATAAACGCGCACCCCGTCGTACCGAGAAACAAGGTGAGACGACGAGAGAGAGGATATTGCGTTCTTCCACAAAGGGCTGCTTGGCTTTATTTTACGCGCTGAGTTTTTTATTCCACCAGAACAGCGCTGTTATTTTAAATTACTCTTTCATCTTCCTCCTCTTTCCCCGCTCTTGGTTAAATTAATGTATTGATTAAAGCCCATTAGCGTGTAATCGATTGATAATTTGACTCATCTTACAAATCACGTTTATCTTTCTCAATAAAAAAAAGAAATGTATCTCCCATCTCATGCCTGCCATGACCTGACAAATAGCTGGGCATCCAGAAATAAAGCTGAAACCCCAGCAGCAGATGCAGAAATACGGGCTGCGATGACCTGCACGTTATGAAAAGAAAACCAACATACTTCGTAAGCAAATTGTTAGAGAAGAAAGGGAGTAAGTAGGATGAGTAGGCGAGTATGGAGGGAAATGTATTATTCTTTTGGTTTGTTTTGTATTTATTTATTTTCTGAACAGACGGGACATTGTACTGTCAGTGGAATATGGCAAACATCCTGCCCTGTGTGCCGCTGCTCTGGCGCTGCTCACTTGAGAAACGAAGCTACTTGTGTATCCGGACTCTCAGTCTGTGACCGTGTGCTTCTGCACTGGCCACTCCACAGACTTCCCGCTCGACTGCAGATTTTCTTTCTGATGTAGCAAAAATGAAATAGTTTAAATACATCAAGTAGTTATTTTTTAATTTTGAGGCCAGAAGGCAAATGATACTTTTCAAGGCTAACAGAGGAGATAGCAACATTCGGGCAATAATCATTGTGCTTTATATGGGCAGAATCCATGTAGATACCAACTAATCCCCTGCGCTGAGGCACGTATAGCCAGTGTTATTATCCCTGTGTTATGGATAAGAAAAGAGAATTGAATAGTTGGCAGAAGGGCATATATTTATGTCCAAGTTAAAATAAAAAGTTTAAACCAGTGATGCTTTGCATATAATAGTTAATTACTGATAAAATTTAAGATAAATTATTGGTATTTGCATCTTTTTTAAATCTGTCTTTTGGAGACTAGAGCTAGATTTGCTTGTGGGCTGCTTGCTTGTTTTGTGTATGTGTGTGTGTGTGTGTCCCCCTCAGGATTTACAGTAAACAATGTGTAAAATAACAGAAAATGCAGTGGTGACTGAAGGGAAAGAGAAATTCTTTGGGTGAAATGTATTGAACTGATTCAAGCAAAAGTTCCTTTTCCCAAAAGCCTGAAGCATTTTGCAAAGAAGCAATTTTGAAATAACTTTTTCACTTCAGAATCTTACAAGTTCCATGAAAATATTTTTTAAATGGTATAAAACCACAAACAGCGAATGTTGTAGGGTCAGCTTATTCCAACACAAACCCTTTTTAATTTTTTCCCTTTAATATTTTTCACTCCAGACAGGAGAAACCCACCCCAAAAAATCAGTTCTTCTCACAGTTCTCGTATAGATGGCTTTATATTTTTTCCAAATACATTTCAACAGCAGACTCTGTGATCATCTAGTGCTGGATAGATACGATCCATATGTTTCTCCTTTTAGGAAATATGACTCTTATATAACAGCTAAAAAGTAAAGGCCAGGAAGATTTGCAGAACCATTTAACTTATTAGCCCATAATCCATATTGGAAAAGACATTTGTACTGTACAAGATACGCTGTGCGTGTGTGGATGCAGCCAGATTAGTCTCGAGTAAGTCTGCGTAGTTGAAATTTCTCACTGAGAGTGATCGCTGGGGAAGTTAGAACATGAGGGGCCAAACAAAACTGAGAAAGAAATGTCATTTCAGTTTAGCCCTGTAAAACTTCTGTAATGCAATCTGAAAAGCAGCATGCTCTTCAGATCTGGTGCTAAATGGAGATGTTGGATCGCGTATACTGGTATCTGGGGACATTTTGTGGGAATGGTTGGAGTTTTGAATGAGAATCATGCACAAGTTGATGAATTTTGTGTAGTTCAGACTAAGCTTTGCCCAGAGTGTTTTAGTGGAAGGAACTGAGCCTTAACTTTGTGACATGGGCTTTTGTGAATCAGATGGAGTCAACTGCTCCAGGTCCTGCCTGTGACCATCTGACCCGCTCTGGCTGCTGGAGGAAACATGCTTCTAATTGCAGCCTTTGCTCCCTAACGGCAACGCAGCAAAGCCAGCGTGGACACCTCCAGGCCAGGCAAGGTCTGATGTTCTCCATTAAAACCTGTATATTTGTATCTACTGCAAAATTCTGCACGTGTGAAAATGCAAGAGTCCCCCTCTGTTGTTTGTACTGGAATAGCTGTGCTATTACATTTTGTCTGACAAACCCAAGTTGCCGTGCTGGATCTAGCTCTGAAATGTTCTTTCAAGTTCCTTATGGCAGGGTCTTTAATTAGCACTTGCAGAGCTTTGAAATACCATGACACCGTGCTACTACTAATGAAAATAAACCCAGAGTTGCGTTCCCTTGGTGTGTTGACATTTACAGTCGTGAAGTCTGGGCCAGGCTGGGAGCTGCTGCTTATGCATAGGTGAAACTTAGGCACAACAAATACAGACCCCAGGGAGCTACTGAATCCCAAGCTGACCTTGAAAGGTGGGGCAGCGGCTGCGGTGCTGCCCATGCCCCCCTGGCCCTGCTGAGGTGGCTTTGGCCCTGCTGGGATGCGGCTCTTCCTACCTTAGAGGGTAACTCGGGGCTTGCCCTGCTGTGGTTACAAAATTTAGGATGATTTAGCTAAAATATTATTTAGGAAACTGTGATGATGCTAAGAAGTAGCTGCTGTGAAGCCCATTGTATATGTAAATGGCAGCAATGCAGCTGAGATCAGTCTGTAGGTTTAAACTGATTTTGGGGCCTCAGGATTTTGGCTGGTTGCTTGAAACATTCGGTGTTTCAGTGATAGGGTGGAGAGGGAGTCATCCTCCGTGTGCTTCTGGGTGAAGGTATTTCTGTAGCCTTCTCCTTATGTATGGCATGTGCAGAAGAGGGGAAACCAAGTTGTCCCTTCTTGTTTGCTTGTGTTGTAATTATTTTTTCTAAATATAAACAGATAAATATGTAATGCCAAAAAACTTAACTTGGGTAAAATGTGGGAGAAGGAGGGGAAAAAGGAAAGGTTGCATAAGCTAAAAGAAGTGCAGAAATATTTGTGCTGTATTTTAGTCTTTTTTGATTTCCTTTTGGCTTTGTTTGTCTTGTGGCATTAGCAGGATAGGCCCTACCAATTTTGCTGGCGTGTATTTGTAAACCAGGAATGCTTTTTGGCAGATGTAAAATTAGAAACAAATTTCATGTGTTCTGCAATGCCCTCCAGTGCTGTAAAGGACAGCAACAGAATATGTGGCTTTGTCAGAAGGACTTTGGGAAACCACAAAGAAACAGGGATTAGAAACAAAAATGGGGGAATAAATAAATAAAGGGAATAACCCCCCACAGCAGATGCCGTGCAGCTTGGGACCTAATGGGAGCAAACGATTGAGCCCTTGGCATGACAGGAAACAAGGGTGTGTGATTTGGGATGGTTTTCAAGTGAGTGGTTCCAGTGTTTTAAGGCGAGATGACGCTCCAAAATTTACCTGTCTATTTTCAGGCATGTGAATAAATAAAGTCGAGGTCCCCTCCCCCGCGGCAGGGCGGGAAGGCTGTACGCTCAGCCCGTCAAATTAAACACAGGCAGGTTTTCATTTCCAAGCCTGCACGTTTGGAGATGATGGATGGTGAGATATATGTCTCTATAATGAAGGTTTCATTATGAATTTTTTTTAATGTGCAACATGGCTCTTCATTTCCAAACAAGAAGCACCATCCTCTTGCTTGCAGCTCCTAGATCCAATTCGTGTGATATTGCTAAAGGAAATCATTGAATAACCACTGAATACATTGATTTAATATAAAGTTATATTTGCTGGGTTTTTTCTGCAGAGCCTCAGAAAACCCAAATGACATAAGAGACTCCATAAATAAAAACAGGCTGGGCTAATGATAGGGGGATTAGAGGTAAATCATCAGTGGCATCATTTGGTTGCAAGTATTGAAGATTTAACTGCCTTGTCTCTGTCGTGTTGATGCCCTGTAGCCCACTGCCTGCAAACGACCAAGTGATCAAATGGTCCTGACTCAAACACTGAAAAAGAAGTTTGAGTGAAGAATGTTTAGAAGCCACTAAAAAAAAATTAAATGTTGACTCTTTATGCACACTTCCTAACTGATTTTTCCCAATTGCAACAAAAATGACTTGTAGTGTATACATATGATAACGAGTGAGGAGCAGCACCACTCAGCGTGCCTTACGGATGGACTGCAAGTTAGATAATCTCCCTTTTTAAGGCTGGCCAAATCAAGTACCTGTGTGTGTGTTGATGGAGAGTGATGGGAAGCCTGTCATGAAGGATTTTAAGCCAATAATGCTCTTCCAGGAGACCTGGACTGTCTGTGACATTGGTCTTGCGTGGAAAGGTTAATCTTTATTGGAGGGAAACAAGGCACTGTGGAAACACCTGCAATCTGAAAGGGGGACTGTTGCCCACCAGCAAAACCTGTCTGAGAGAGGGATACGGCTGCAGCAGTACTGGGTGAGGTGTCATCCAGGGGACGTGTGCTGACATAGCTGGAAATGCGGGAAAGGGGAACACTGTAAAATTACCCAGTGATTTTCCTGAAATTATTAACTGGATTGCATGTTAACCAATTTTCACCTTTCCTTCTTGTCACACTCTCCCCAGGGATTTTTTTTTTCCACTTCAGTTTGCAGGTATGTGCGCAGTATAGAAGTGTCCTCATCTTAAACCTGTCTCTCTGCCACCGTAAATGTTGGCCTCTGAATGCAAGGAGGACTTTGGTGACCCAGCTTTGTGTGGTGTCAAAATGTGAAAGTTCAAACAGCATTTTGTGCCTTTTCTGGTAATCCCGTGCGCAGCCTTTAGTGCCGTTACCCTGGAGCTGGTGGAGTTCTAGGAAAGAGAGAGAGTTCTAGGAAAAACCCAGCGACACCACTTTCCTCTGCCCCTGCAGTGCTGCCCCCCATTAAAAACACATTAGGCACTAGCACTGAGGGGATAAATTAAACCCACCTAGACAGCTTTAGGTTATGCATTTGAGTGTTGAATCCAGCTGGGGGAGAGCTGAGCTTTTGCTGAGGCTGGGCGTGCTGGTGAGTACCCATGTTGGGAGCCATGTAATACTGTACTAGTGCCCACAGTCATGGTCACTGATCATTTTTTCCTCTTGCTCTTCAACGGAGTCTCGAGCCCACACATCCAAACTAGGTCCTACAGGAGAGTTTTTTGTGTTGCTTCCTTGTGGACTTTCGCTCTTGACCCATCAGCGGGTGCAGTGAGGAATTTTTGTTGTGACAAGATCTGCAAAGGCCAGTGAAGGACGAGGCTCCTCTGGAGGAGTCTGCCAACAGCCCCTGTCCGACCTGCACACAAACCCTCCGCAGCTCCAGCTCAGTCTGTGCTTAAGAACTGAACTGAGAGAGTCCATCTCTGTATCATCACCTCAATTGGCCTCCAGAATTTCTGCTTTTCTCTGTCAGATTTTTTTCCACTGGACAGTCTTACCCTAGGAGGAAAGTATCCATGTATTTGATACCGATCTTACAGACATTTGATTTTTGACTTTCTTTGAACGTGGATGAAATGCAGCTTGTCATCCCACTCCTTTTTCAGGAAGCAGTAAGCTGCCCTGCTGTCACAAGGACAACAGAGCACAGAGTTTCTGCCACTGCTGTGGCAGCGCCGTACCCAAGTGCTCGTTCTACCTCAGGGCTGTGAGAGCTAGTGCAAAAAAAAAGTCTAATGATAATTAGAAGGCTATAGACTAATAATAATAATAATTATTGTGTAATAATTAGGAGCTTGCAAGAGAGATGTGGCTTAACCTGTGCAGGACTTGAGGGAATATAGGGGGCCGGGGGATGTAAGGAGCAGCCAAGAGCTTTGGCTGACAATTTGCCCATCATTTGTGTCAGTGTCCCTGACCAGACCATGCACTCACACAGGTTACTTGAAGAAGTTTTACTATGTTTGTCAGAAAAAGCTGCAAATCCATTATGCAGATGAAGTTGGGTCATAAGGAATACTCTTTAAGGGAGGGAGAACAAGTGAAAATATCGCAAAGCTCTTTTATACCTTTATTCCTGTGGCTAGATGGGAGCTTCACAAAAGTTGTGGTTTTTTTTAAAAAACAAAACAAATAAAAAAAGAGAGAGAGAAAAGGAAAAAACCCAAAACAAACATCTCGCTGGAAGGTTGGAATCCTGGCAAAATAGGTAATACAACCCACAGAGACATTGTGGTCATTTTAGGGAATGTGGTTTTTTGAGGTCTGTGCAATATATATTCCGTATTCAAGGTCTGATAAAGTGGATTATTAACAGGTAAAGCCATAGGCGGCTTCCAGGTCAGTAGTTAACTTGCTTTTCTTGTACTAATAAGGATCCAGTAAGTTTTTAAAAAGGGAAACGTATCCTCTCGCGTAAGGTACGGTGGGTGGAGAACTGTACCTGAGATCCCAGTGCTCAGAGGTCAGTAGAAATTAGAGCTCTCTGAAAAGAGAAACCCTCCTTTCCTTACCAGATGACTGGGAGATGATTGCTTATCTACCTACATGCTTGAAATACATTAGGTTTATTTTCTTTTTTTCAAAACACGTGTTGAATACTGTGTACTGAAAATGCAAAACTAAATGCTTGGGACATCTTGAATTTATTCTCGTGGTGCTCTGTTTCCTTTTGGTTCTTCTGGTTCCTTTGGTTGGTGTTGCCACTACCAGCTACAGGTGTCCATCAAGCCCAAAATGTACCTTTGGCTCGCTTTACTCTTCTGAGGAAAGCAAAGAAGCGGGCAGCTGGGTTAGCAATGCTGTGGTGCTCCAGCGGGGAGGTATTGCACGTTTGTAACATAAAACTGGGATTAAGTCATTTTGAGGGGGGTAGCATTCCCATTAAGGACTGCTGGTAGAACTTGGCTGTGCATCCAGCACATGCCTGGAATTTGGCTGTCGCCTGAAACTCCCTGTGTGCCTCTTGGGCTGCGCTGCCAGTGAGAGCAATTGAGACCTGCAGAAGTGGCAGCTCTGTACCTGCCACCAGGCAGAACTGAGG
This sequence comes from Actenoides lindsayi, assembly GCA_025331215.1. Taxonomy (NCBI): domain Eukaryota; kingdom Metazoa; phylum Chordata; class Aves; order Coraciiformes; family Alcedinidae; genus Actenoides; species Actenoides lindsayi. The sequence continues at coordinate 6,311 of WTSP01018809.1, read as the reverse complement.
GAAACAGCAAACACTTTTTTTGTGTTCAGTCAGGTTTTGCTTCAGCCCATCCCGTAACAACGGACTGCAGAGCCCGGGCACTTTTCACCAAAAGAGTCTTGGCGGTTTATGGACTTTCTTCTGGGAGCGTCTTTACAACACCAACATTATGTTGTTGTTGTTATTATTATTGTTACTTTCAATAGAACTTTGTCTAGATAACGCTTCCTCCATCAGCCCCCTTTTGCATCCCAGAAGAATGTAAGAAATGGTTTTGGCTGCAATTGGAGCCCTCTGCCTCAAACATAGCAAGTGGTGCTTGGTGCTGCTAGTGAAAGCTTTGTATTTGTCCGTGAGACTGTTGGCACTGCTTTCTACTAAGGCTACCTACTTCCATTTCATGCCCAATTTTCAATTGTTTCTAATATAGCTGAACTTCAGCTCTTCACTTGTAATTAGGAGAGTGCAGGCAGTACTCTCCTGCCTTGCTGGCGATCGCAGTCTTGTCCCGACCAGCACATCTCTGTGCAGTGAATCCGGGGATCCTCGCAACGCGGGCTGGCTGCCGGGGCTGGAAGGTACCTGCTGCAGCGATGCACGTGTGGCAACGTTCACTGGCAGCGAGGACACGGAGCCGTGGGCCACCGCTTGGGCATATTAGAGCCAGTATGAATGTGCCCAGCTGGGCTGCAGCCTGACATCAGTGTCCTGTGGGGACCACCTTCTAGTATGGTAAGCTTTTTAGCAGAAAGTTTGCTTCGTCTTAACTAAGTAACACGGACAGATGCTGGGCTGGGAGTGCAGAGGCTGTTCTCATGGAAAAACTGAGCTTTTAACTAGCCAGCAGAGTCACTGATGAAGTCACGTCACACACAGCCCCTGCTAGAAACGTTAACAGATAAATGTCACTGTGGGCCACAGGCTTGTGTGTACGTTTTGAACCACGAAGGCTTTAAAGACGCGCACGTTGCTCTCAAATGTGTTCTTCCAGCTGTACCCTTCGTGCGAAGTACCCCGTTGGTGCGGCAGCTGGCGGGGAACCTGCGCTCCCCGCTGCCAGCCCCTGTGCGCTGCCAGGGAGCTGGGGGAGCTGCCGGGAGAGCCGCTGATCCCCGGGGGAGAGCTGGCAGGGCTGGGGGGTCCTGCCAGAACGCAGGGCTTTCAGCAGCCTCCCCCTCTTCGCTGCAGGGGAGAGAGGGCTCTTTGGGTGCAGGGAAGAGCTGCACTTGGTCACATCCAGACTCGGGGTTGGTGCTGTGATCCCAGCTCTTCTCAACAGCAGAGTCATCGTCTTGCACAGCTTAAACTGCTGCCTGTGCTCCACTCACCTGCTGCTTTTAGTTAACGAAGTTTGTACATGATCGTTACTGAAGCTATTATAAACTGTTTTCCCTCGCAAGGGGATTTTGTCTTTGAACTCCTTAAAATGCTCCAGAACCTCTGTTGGTGACTGACGTAAATTTTACTTTCACTCGGTTAATGCTACTTTAATAGAATTATTTTTTCAGTGCTTACTCATAAGTAATGATTTTGATTGTCACATTTTTTCTTTCAGAGTTCTTTGTTTCAAATTACAAACCTGAGTATTTAGCTGACTGAGGAGGAAGTGCAAATTTTATTCACTTGCTCCCAAGAGTGTAGCAGGATATTGTCCTGCCACAGGAATTCCTTGGTCCTGGATTTTTAGCAAGACAGGCAGATCAGGGACGGTAGGGAAGAAAGGAGACACCTGACTACCCCTTGCCTTTGGTAGGTGGAAGAAGCAGCTCTGGGATGACAGTCCCTGTGGGAACTTTCTGAAGAGAGCTTTAACTCCACAAGACATCCATTCCACTTTAAGTAGCCCAGAGAAAAAGAATTTAAGATTACCTCAGTTTTGTTACAGCTCCTTGAGTTTCCAGTCTTCTTTTCAGTGTCTCTTTGCTTTCCTTTTTCATCTTGCTCCTCGTAGAGCATGTCTGTGCTGGAGGTGGCAGAGCAGGGTAGAAACACCTCAAGAGCATTTTTGGGTCTGGCCACGTCGGCACAGCACTCAGCAGCATGTGGATGTGTCTGAGGTATCAACAGTGTCCTCACCCAGGCCTTCCACTGTATTAGTGAGTGTCTAGTGTAGGTGGGTAGGAGGGGATTCAAACTCTGCTTATCATGGTGTTGACCCTAGTGAGCTGGCAAAAGATATGTAAAATAGTGACCCACCGCTGCTCTGGATTAACGGCCAGGGAGCCGCGAGTCGCTGCGCGGCAGATGGGATCCATCAGCATGGTGAGCAGTAGTGTCGTGGCACTGGCTTCACTGGTACCTTCCCAGTTAGTGGAGAACCCTTGGGCTTTATTCACTGCCTCACTCCCTAATACTGTGCTTTCCTTTCCTCCTCTTGCACAACTTATGAGACCAATTAAAATCGGCTGGTATCTGGAGCCTTTGAAAGGAAAAAAATTCCTGTTCTAGAGATGGCTCGTGAACTCCTGACTCAGGAAAACCTCGCAGCGATCCGAAAGGCACATTCTTCAAGTGCAGCTGGATTGGTCCCACTAGTACATTGACTGGTGCATGAGAAATAAAGAAAAGCCCTTGACTATTAGTGGGTTCCGCTGTAATTCAGAATAATACCAGATGTTTCATTATGTATCAGCCAGCTATAAAACTGCTGCTTTGAGCCATTGAACAAAGACAGTTGACAAAAGAAAAATTAATGTTGTGTCTTTGATCTCATGTTTTAAATTTGTCTTTTATAAATAGTGATGGGTTCTGGTTAAAAACACTCAACAATTTGTTAAATATGCAAATGTCTGAAGTTTCTTAGCAACAGAACAAATAAGTGTTTTTCTTCTAATACAATATGTACGCTAGTTTAGTAAGCACACAATAAGTTAATTAGGCTGCGGTTAGGTATTATTTGTAAATGTCATATTAGCATGCTGCTTGGTTTCTTTGTTGCAACCAAAAGCCTCAAACTCACTGATGTCACTTATTGCCTGTTGTTTTTTTCCTCTAGTTTTGAAAGGAGTTTATTTTTTAACATACTTGTGGGCAGAATAATGATTTATTGAGTTGTGCGTTTATTATTGTTTTGCTTGGTTGTAATGTCTCGTTGTCTTTACATTGGTAGCAATGTCAGAAATTTTACAGGGAAATTCTAGGAAAGAACGCATTACATGTGTAATAAAGCTGCTGCAGTTTACTGTGATTAATGTTGTTACAATGAATACCAAATGAATTAATAATGATGGGGCCACTTAATTTTAAAATGTTGGCATTTGTCTAAATGCTGCTCTGAGAGAGGGTGGAGGAGCTTGGCACGGTAGGAATTGGATAAAGCAGCATTTTTCCTGCCAGCATCCAAGCAGCTCGTTTCTCTCCAAACAGTTACGGTCAACTGTTAACATATTCACTGCCAAGTTGATTTATGTAAATCCAGAGAACCTTTTCTTAGGACTGTAAAATTTCGCTTTATAGTCCTGTGTTTTCCCCATCCTCTAACAAAGCTTTCTGCCAATAGCTCTGCTACTTCCATGGTCTTGCTGTAGCAGGTGGAGAGAAATTCAAGCCCCACATCCCTCTGGGTTACTGGCAAAGGCAAGGGATGAGCAAGCATATTCACAGGCACAGCCGAGCAAGAGTAACTTCCTTGTGAAAATGTGGAGAGTTTGAAACGTTCAGATCAAATCGCATTGTTCATCCAGGAATGCTTCCCTCGCAATCTTGATGCACATTTCAAAGCGCCTTAAGCCCCCCTGCAGCAGTACTATAGCCCTTTATCAGTAAGGAGTAGTTTTAGATGAGGCTTTTTCCCCCCCGACGAAATATCTGTAAGAGCAGAACCATGAATTGCTCAGTTAAAGTGCTCAGAAGAGAATCACTGTTCATAGAGGGCAGTGTGTGCAAGTCCACCTGGCTGAAGCCCACCCCTAGAACTGGGTGAGCGATGGCTGAAGAGGAACAGCCTTGACTCTGTGGCTGTGGTAACGTTTCCATCCACAGCGAGAGACTCATTTTGCCACATCTGAGCAACTGGAAATGGATTTTTAAGCTCTGTGCATGGAGGCTCGAGCATTCTCGTAACTTCAGCTTTGAAGTGGCCAGCAGAAACTAGCCATGAGATCCTTGCTACATGCCTGAGTGTGATGGTGATTTGCCACTCTGAATCTTTATGAAACAAAGAAGCTTTTCTGTGAAAATAAACCAGAATACCATGGGTTACTCCTGCCCAGATGTATTAACCCTAGTCTAGCCAGTCAAAGCTCACCACGGTTGTTGCCATTACTGAAAATTATATTCTGTGAGTTGTGCTGAACGAGATGGACATTCTTTGTCTCCTACATCAGTTGTGAGCTGTGCTCTTCTCACTGGGTCATCTCATTTTGCACTAGTTTATATTGTCTTCTAGTCACCTAAGCACTGGAAAATCATCACCAAGACAGTCACCTGTGCATAGACCAAATGCTATAAAATTGAGCAGACAATTTTATTACAACAGGTAAAGGGAGGAGTCCAGCAGAGGTGGGATGGGTTCGTCATATTGATGAGAACGGAGAAGGTGGTTTGAGATCAGCTGCCTCTCTAAGGTGCTGAGGTGGCAGGGGTATATGACAGTGTTTTTCCTGTTAGTCTTTGTTGTGCAAGTGAGATAACGTTGCCAGAAAATGCCTGTAGTGGTACAATTCTTTTTAAAAAAATCTGATCATATAGACAGAAATCTAATAGCAACTGCTAGGTGATGAGGACTCATCTGGAGTTGCAGACTTATCCTTCAGTGTCTGCATTTTCTAGCATTTCTGGAAATCAGCCATGATTTCTAATGAACCTTTTGACATTTTCAGCTTACTCTTGATCCCGGTGCATTTGTTGGCCCATTCTGTGGCACCCACTAGCAGAGTCACATGGTCCTGTCCTGGTCAGGACTGTACTCAGCAGTGCTCCTCTGGGTTTCCATTTCACTTTTGTCCATTGCAGTAACTGCTGCCCTGGGGCTTTCCTTGGGAGTCCGTGCTGGGCCCATTGTGTGCTGTGTCTCTCTAGACACACTCCCATCACTGCAGGATTTGCTTGAGAGCCTGGCCCAAAGGAGTTGCTGAGCCGCTTTGTATAACAAGTAATTGGGCCCCTTCTCTCTTTTTACTTCCAAGCACACAAAAAAAAATACCTTTCTCAAAGTTGTTGCTGATGTACAGTAGCTCAAGTGATTTACACAAGTGACATTTTGGATGGCTTGTCCCAGATAGAACTTCCTGGAGTTTTCGTCGCTCTCTGGCCGCTGCGTTTGCCCTTGCTGATGAGACGGGATGGTGTCGGTGGGTACAGCTGCAGCAACAGCACTGTAACATCAGGATCCCGACCAGCTTGTGGCAGACTTCATTACTGCGACATCCCTGGGAGTTGAAGGTGATCCGACTTCGGGGTTTTGCCAGACTTCCATCACATCAGCAAAGTAACATTCTTATCCTGGGAGAAAATGTTGCGAGCATCTCGATTGGCCCCCTATGTAACATGGGGCATAGATTTTTTGGGGGGGGGGGTCTCACTGCAGCACCCACAAGCTCTCAGTTGAACTAAAGCATGCTGGGTGGCTTATTTTCTAGGTATCCTAGGGCACATTGAATGGTAGACCTCCTTCTCAGTAATCTGTTCAGTATTAACTATCTTAACCAGTAATTTTATCAAAAGCTTTTAAATTGGGATGAATCTGAAACTTGTGTTGCAGGCTGGTTGTTTTTGCCCTCCCCGGGGATCATAGAAGGGCCATGTGCAGCAGTCTGCACGTGTTTTTGCAATGAAAACTCATGAAAATCACCTACCTGCCCTTAGAGGATGGAGGGCCCTGGCAGCAGTGGTACCTGCCAGCTCTGAAATTATATTTATGAGCAGGATTGCAGAGGGAAGCTCTAGAAAGATGAGTTATCTTGGGGCTTGGCAAATGTAAACAGCCTGAAGAAGTGAGCAAGGACCCTCTCTCTGTTGTGTGGCCACTTCCAGCTGCCACCAGTCCTGGTGAGAAAAGGAGGGAGGGCACAAGCGCGGGATGTGCGACCAGCTTGTGAACAGCTCCCTGGCCCTGCATATGAATGAGGAGCACACGTGCACTTGGTTATTATCCTAAACCCCAGCTTAGTGAAAATCAACATTTCCCTAATAAACCAGCCTTTTGCTAATTTAATCAGAGATAACCTGGGTGTCTCCTTTGACTTGAATCCCTTTGGGGTGGTTTGGGTGGTTGTCTCATTTTGGCCAGTATGGTTTTATTCTTTCCTCATTAGGGACTGGACACTAGGAAAAAATTCTTCATGGAAAGAGTGGTGAGATATTGGAATGGGCTGCCCAGGGAGGGGGTTGAG
>WTSP01018808.1:0-17114 GCA_025331215.1 Actenoides lindsayi | reverse complement strand
AACCAAGATATTTGAAAGGCAACAAAATTTCTGGGGCTTTGGAGAGGGAAAGAATTATTAAACTCAGACAGTAAGAGGGAGAGGCCGGGCTCCCGGTCCCACGGGTGGCGGCCGCCACGCCGGTCCCCTCGCGTGTGTCATGGCCGGGAACCTCCGGGAGGGCCTCTGGAGCGTGTCAGCGCGGAGCTCCGGGCTGCTTCGGGAAGCCTTCCCTGGGGGGCGGCCTGGCCGGGCCGTGTGCTGCTGGTGCACCGGCCCCGATCCGCTCCCCTGCCCAAGGTGGGTTTTGTGTGGCTGGGCTGAGGTTAAAAACATCGTCTCAGTTAAAACTCATTGGTGATTTTTTTCCCTGCGCCGGCGGGTCTGGGCTTTGTTGACAGTGTGGCTGTTCCGGCAGCTCACTGACAGGCTCGGGGCTGGCTGAGAGAGCACCCAGCTGGTGTTTGGTGCCGATTTCGCTTTCAGTCAGAGCAGGAGTTTCTTAATTTAGTAGTTTCGGACCTCAGCGCTGAGGAGGAGCCTTGTGTGTCTCAGCAGTGAGTAGTTGAAGGTTGTACCTCCAAGTGAGAATGAGTAAGACCGTAAAGTATTACAGCTGGAGCCAGCTGCAGAAACCTGTCCCGGCCGCCCTGTGCGAGCTCGCTGAGGAAGATAAGGAGGCACGCTTGGGGATCTCCTGCCTCTCCGGTACCGGTTGCCTTCAGCTGTGACCTTTGGGAGCTTCGCTGCTGCAATACCTGAGAGCGTTGAAGGTCTGTCCCGCTGCTGTCGGAGGAAGCCCGTGGCCGGTAGCTTTGTGCTGCTACTGCTCCTCTCCCTGGCGTGAGGGGGTTGGGACTTCTCTTGTCCTGGTCAGCTGCTCCCTACTCCCACTGCAGATGGGGGGTGTGAATGTGCTGCTCGGGTGCTGATGGTCAGTTCTTTGCTAGTTTGCAAGGGATGGGGCAGAGGAAGGTTCACCTGGGCCAGCAGCAGTTGGGGTGCAGGACGCGTTTCCCCGATGCTGGAGTGTTTGTGCTACATCCTTTCGTTGTTTCTCTCTGGCATTGGCGCTGGAGGTTCGGTCACATAATCGCATTACTTAAAAGCACCCTCATGTTCAGCTGCTTTTTATGCTCAGGATTTTACAGAAACACCTCCTTCTGTAACCACTCTGGGGAAGCCCCATAGGCACTTATCTGTGTTTGATTAAGGCCAACCATAGCTGCTCACGGGTCTTGGCCAGAATAAAGGACACGTTACCTGTCTGTGGAGCTGGGGGTGCTCCGGACACCTACAGCCAGTGCCTGCTGCTGCCTGGGAGCTCTCCCACTGGCAGCACTCGATGGATCCAAGGAGGCTCTGTGCCCAGTGGAGTAATCTGCACGAAACGGTCTTTTTTTGTTAGTCAGGTAGACATCTGTGAGCTTCAGGTGTCTGTCGCTGTGCTGTCACACTGCAGCTGGGAGCAAGGCCAGCACGGTGCGGTGCCTGGGTGACTTTACTGTGTTTCTATCTGATTGGGGCTCCACGAGTGGATTATCGTTGGAAACAGCAGCCACACCTCGCTGTAAAGAAAGTGTCAGCACGTGAGTCATGTGATAATCTCTGTGCGCATGAGGAAAGTCCTGCTGCAGTGGGTTTATGGCATGTTAGGTGTACACAGTAACTCAAGCTGTAAAGGAAGAATGAAGTCTTGTCACACGCTGCTCATCTCGCCCGATGGTGACTTCAGAGGCCGTGGCTGCCTGACCTCCCGGGAGCAGCCTGAGGTCAGTGGCTCTCTGCTGGGACGGTGATGTGGTCTCGGGCGCTGCGCTTGGGTTTCCAGGCTCTTCTCCTGGGCCGTGCCCCTGCCGTGAGGGTGCTGTGCTGGAGCAGGGACTGGCCAGTGCATCATCATGAAAGGGTTAAGCTGAAGTCGGTGTTTATGTAACCAAACAGGGAACTCCCAGAGATGAGTCCTTGGCTATCGCATGTGGTGATGCATCAGAAGGGTTTAAAGAAAGCCCTTGTTGCTTGCTCGCACTGTAATTACGCTGCTGGAATCCTGTGCTTCAGAGTTTCCCTGGCTGCCGGGGGGGCCGGGAGGGAGTTTGCTTTCCCTGATGTATGACTTGGCCTGTGGAAGCCTTTTTTGTCCCTGAGAAGTTGGAAATTGGCCACAGCTCCCGCTGTGGGGTGTAGGCAAGGTGTACTGGGGTCCCTTTCAGCACCATAGCCCCCGAGTGCTGGTGGTGCCCCGCTCACCTTCCTGGGGTTACCGTAACCGGCAGCTGGGGCCGGGCAAGGAGGTTTTCTAGCGGGTCAGCTCAGCAGGGGCTGCCAGAGGTGCTCGTGTCTCCCAGCTTGTGAAGCGTTCCAAAGTCCTGCTTTACCTGGTCCCTTCTGACAGCACAGGGGTGCTCCAGCCCCTCAGGATTCTTCCTTCTCCTTTGGTCAGAGGAACTCCACGTTTGGTGTTGAGCGAACTTCTTGTGCGGGGAAGAAGCTTGAATGAGTCTCCGCACGTTTCCAAGAAATCTGAGTCAGGGCTCCTCTGCTTCTGGAGAAGGCTTCCCTTCCCAGAAGGGCTCGCACAGCGGTACATGGCTTGCACTGGTGGCTCTGAGTCATCTCCTGGGCTTTTTTTTTCTTTATTACTTCTCTTACAGAACAGTTAAACTTCCAAAGCCTTTGGTAGGGTTTGTGTCTCCACGCAGCGAACGTGCCACGGTGCTTTGCCCCCCAGGTGCCCCCGCGCCCGGCTGCCACAGTTCCTCCTTCCCATGTGCCTGGCAAACCTTCCCTGTAACCCCCCAGCAGCAGCTCCCCCGCACGCCCACCCGAGCCCAGCTCTGGCAGTTCTCAGGGAAGCTTTTCCAACGGGAGTCGAGGCTCTGTCCTTGAGAGCGCTGCTGACTTGGGTCTGAGCTGTCCCTGGCTGGGTTTGCCCGGGCAAGGTGTGTGGCAATACTCTGGGATTGCTGCTGCTCGCAGCAACACACAGCCTGCTTGTTCCCGTGCTGGGGAGCTGGACCGTCCTCTACTTTTACTCATTTAATGTTGGCATTCATGTAGGTTTTTAGGTCATGTCCAGCATCGCTTCTCATGAGCTGGAATTTGCCATAAGCCAGGCTTACAGCTCATCTTTGCTAAACCATCGCTGACAAATGGTGCCCAGTGCGTTACTGAGGCGGGGAAAGGTGCAGCCTGGTACCACTCACTGGAATCATTTGGTTTTAGCTTCATTTTTGCAAAAGCTGAGGCCTGCATTGGCTGAGAGGAGCGTGGATGGGGCGAGTGGGACACAAACCCTCACAGTGGGTCTCCAGCTTTGTCCCAGCGCTGCAGCCTTTGGCTCCCAGAAGAGAGAGCTGGGCAGAAATGCAGTGGCTTTGGATGACAGGTCTGTCTGGGGGGGAGAGGGACAGTTGAGGGGCCCAGCTTGCAGTGGTGGGCAGGACACCTTTGGGGCTGCCGGTCACACCAGGAAGTGTAAACACCAACTGTCACTTCTTGTCCCCTGCTTGCAGGAGGAAACGACCAAAAATGTGGTGGAGGTTATATCAGCTGCTCCAGTGTCTTAACTGGGTTCTGTGCTGCTGAGTAATCCTCTTAACACCCCAGAGGGACTTTTTTTGTTGCATTTTGTTGTTTTTTGCTGCTCCAGCTCCTAGCTGCAGCTGCTGGACCTGCTTGTTCTTTCATCAGGGACGAAAAGCTCCGTTTCCTCCTCTCTTGTTTTCCTTTGGTGTTGTGCTGGGCACTGGACCATCGTTGCAGTAATTTGGGAATTAGACCATTTCCTTAAGCTACATAATTAAAAGATGTTACATCTGGGTCTCCAAGTTATCTGTTAAAGTCATAGCACAGTAAGAAGCTGTAGACCCTTCTCCAGTAAGAGGTTTGATATTTGCACACGTGGCATTAAAATAAAGGAATGAATCTTTGTGCTAAACCTGTAACTCCACTGTCTGTGTGACAGAGACTGTTTCTGTTGCGGATGGTGGGACGGGGAGCGGGAGTGAGTTGTGGGGAGGGGCTGGCAAACCCACCACACCAGTATCTAACGGTCCTGTCCCTAGGACAGAGTGGCTTAAGAGATAAGTGGGTTTGTTCCTGTTCTTTGCTGAAGTGTCAGATACCCTCTTGAGACAGATCCAGCTGACGTTAAACCGGTTCCACGCACGCTACTCGTGGGATGGGACCCCCGGCTCGCAGCGGGTCCTGCTCCAGGGCTGGGCACTAGGGCTGCTCTGGACTCGTGTCTCCGCTTACAGGCATTTTAAGCTGTCCAGTTAATTAAGGCTTTTGTCTAAAACTTATTTAAAGCTCGTTCTTCCAGGATGTAGCTCAGCTGTTGGTGTCTGAGAAGTACCAGCTTGAAATCAGAGCTTTGTATCAGCCCAGTTGACATGAATTTGTAGGTGGAAAGCACCCGCTGGCTGGGCAGGGAGGGGAGCCTCCTGCACTGGTGGGCTTGGTGTCAGATTTTCCTTAAACCCTGTCTCAGGATGCTGTTCCCAGCCCTGTGCCTAGCGCGTGCCGCTCCTTCTGCAGGAGGCTTGCACAAGCCCGTGCCCTTTTGACCAATTTCCTCGCTCTGTTTGGGGTTACACAACGTGCAGAAAAGGGAACGATCTTCCTGCTTTCTCACAGCAGCCGTTCCCCTGCTCTGGGACCTTCCTGCCATCCGGCTGTCCTGCGTTCCAGTGCCGGGGGAACCCAGAGTGCTCACGTGTGAGCGCTGCGGGTGCTGCTGAGGGCTCCCCAGAGCTGTGCGGGGCTCTGCTGCCCTCACTGCCGTGTGATGCTGCAGGCCGCTCGCAGTCAGAGTGCCGTCGGGCAGGGGAAGGTGGCTGTGTGCCCTGGGCACCCTCTGCCCGCCCCGGGGCATCCTGCTGCCCGGAGCAGCAGCTCTCGGCAGCCTTCCGCAAGGCATCCATAGCTTTGGGCCTTTCATTCAGAAAGGCTTTTGGCAGTCTTGCAGCTCCCCCAGGACCTGGGGGGGTCGGAACTAGATGGTCTTTAAGGTCCCTGCCAACCCAAACCATTCTGTGACTCAGTTGGTAAGGGGTGGTACAGATTCAGTTTGACTGTGTCCGATTTAAACCCTAAATGTCATCTTTTTAGCAGGACCAGATGGAGGGTTAAGCAGCAGTGAATTTAAGTTGAATTAATTTGATTGTTTTTAAGCAGCCAAATACAAATTATAAAGAGGAATTACCTTGAGGTGAGGTTTCGATAAGAATAAAATTCAAAGTATTCATCTTTGCCTGTTGCAGAAATTATTCTGTTCAAGTCCAAGCTTTAAGTATCGGCTCTTACCATGATTAAGAGCTGCTTCCAGTGGTGAGGGTTCTGTTGTAGCACTAGCCTGGGTGTGTTTAAGATGCTGCTAAAACCAGGCAGGCTAGTACCGTGTGGCGGAGGGCAACGTGGAGAGCGTGTTTGGTTCTTGCTCCGAAGGGCTGTCTCGCATCACAGAATGCCTCTTGAGCTCGGGGACACTGTGTCTGCTCTGCAGGGCCACGCGTCTGTGACTCTTTGGGGACTGAACTTCAAGAGCCCTTTCATTCTCTTGCGTGATACCAGGAGCTTCAGCCCTTTTCTAAGCCAAACCAAGCACAGATGTTGCAGGCTGCAGGAGTTGGGTGCATACCACGTTATCGTAACCCAGAATAGTCCAGAACCACAGCATCAAGTGTATCTCATTTCGCATTACAGAGTCCTCGACCTTTCGACCATCCAGCCTTCTCCAGGGTGATGACTCCTGTCTCCTGAGACGTTGGAAAACCTAGTTTGGAAGAAGAGTAAAGATACAGTTGATGCTGAACTACGTGAGTCCTCAGATTATTTTGTTTACGATAACGCTGTTTGCACCAGTGGTTCCCATCTGGCTGGGGTTGTGCAACGGTCATTATCTCAGAGTTTCTGTGCAGTGGGGTTTCTCCAGTGGAAACGTTACTCATACATTTCCAGCAGGGATGACGATGTTGCAAGGAGTGGAGAATTTTACAAGACGCAATCAAACATGAGGTCAGGGGTGTGGAACGGACAGAACAAGGAGCGTGTGGGGCTCAGGACTTGGTTCTGTTCAGCTGTCTGTGCCTGGTGGCACTTCTCTGTTGAGGTGGCAGTCGGTGGCGTGGGGATGCAAAGCCTGCTGCGAGGCTTCTGCCTTATCTCTCTTGCTATCTCTGATCTCAGTGACAGGTACTGCTGGGTGAATTAATGCAGTGAGATCACGCTTGTGTCCACAGAGAGGGTGGGACTGCCAGAGGGTGAACTTCATTCAAAGTGTGGTGATTTATCAGTCTCTTATGTGGTGAAACACCGGGACTCTTTAAAAACAAATAAGTACAACCTAACAATGTTTTCCCAGTCTGCTGTAGTAACCTCTGAGGGAAGTCTGCTGGGGCTTGGTTTTGACTTGCTCAGAGTAGGAAAATGGATCTGTGCTCAGTTCCTCCTCTGCCCCATCCCTGCCTCCCCCTCCCCCGGATAAAAACCTTTGAAATGTTAGAGCGTGAACATTTAATATCTAGATATTTGTGATAGCCTCTGAAACTCTTTTCCAAGAGATAAGGGTGAAGAGGTGGTGCACTGGAAGCAAACTTTCAGGGTGACAGAGCTGGTTGATGCTCGCAGGGAACACGCGGCGCATGAAGCCTGGCCTGGCAGCAAACACAGGAGGTTCTTCTGCTGAACTGAAACCAGACTTTCCTTTGGGGAAGAAGTGTTTTAGTCACAAAGGCTTGAATTTATAAGTAGGAGTTAGTCAAGCTTTTAGTTGTTTGTGCTGTAGTGATGTGAGGACCTTGAATAAATACTTGGATGCAAAGCGTGAGATTCACATTTAGTGGGTGAGCTCATTCTTTGCACGGGGTGGAAGTGCAAGAGAGCACCCGTGTGAGCACCACGGTGCCTTCTGCTATGGAGTTAGCCATGAAAGGCAGGCACTAGCGGGTTAGTGCCAACCAAAGCACGCGCTCCTGCGCACGGAGACTGAAATGTCGGAGTTTTGCATCTCAGACTCCACATTTCAGCTGCACTGGATGTAGACAGAGGGAATGGAAAGGATGGAGCCGAAAGAGGTACAACGAGAGAGGGGGGATTTACTTTAAGGTTTTGAAAAGTCATTGTTAAATTAACTGAATCTCACAACAGCTTGCATGTTCCTGTCTTCTCTGCCCTCGCTGGAAGAGGTAGGAGATGTTCATTTTCATAGTCAGTTAAGCTGTGTGTGCTCTTGGCTCTTTGAGGAACAGACTGGAGCCGTCCGAGTTACCGGGGGAGCTGCCTGCGGTGCCTGGGGGGGTGTCCCCCGAGAGGGAGACCACAGGAGTCTGAGCAGCAGCAGACATCCATACAGAGGGATAACTTGGGCATTTTCTTGCAGAGTTTTTTTGGAACATGTTAATTTGCAAACTTGTTTTTGCTGTAAAACAAGCTTTAATTATTTTGACTTGTTCCCACTATGTCTCTCAAACGACTGTTGGAGGAAATGTTGCTTTGAATAATGAGGCTGATTTATGCCTTCAGAAACACATGAAGCCCCCAGCCCCCAGCGGGGCTCAGAGATGAGCTTTGGCTTCTCTCTAGAAACGCGAGTAGGCAGAGACGTGAGTGCATCGGTAGGTGACAGCCTGCCAGTGTGAAATAAGGAGTAGCGTGAGGAATTAACTCGGTTGCTCATCCAGTGTGATCTTCTTTCTCTTTCAAGAGCCGAGGATGAAGCGGCGAGCATCAGACAGAGGAGCTGGGGAAACATCCACTAAGGCAAAAGCTCTTTGTACAGGGATTTCTGGAAACAATGCCAAGAGAGCGGGGCCTTTCATACTGGGTAAGCAGGGAGGGTTTTCTTCTTCGGTTTTCAAGGTAGCTACCGATTGCAAAACTGAAAATGCAAGGCGCTATAAAATGAGGCAGAGCAGGTGTGTAATTTAGCCTCTCACCTCGGAATGCAATTTGCTTGATGTAGCTGAGCAGCAGCCCTTGGAGCTTCTGCAGCCACCTGAGCTGAGGAGACGGGTAACACTGACACAGCAAGGCAGGCACGGCTCTTGAGATAAACACCGGCCCTTGCCTCTCCCCTTCTCTTGGTTGTAATGGCATCTTTAAACTCTGCTAAAGAGCAAATTCATGCAGGGGGTTCTTTGGGTAGAGCTCCAGGCAGATGCTCAACCCTGCTTGCCTGGAATATGCTGGCAAACCAGCCTGCGGGCAGCTTAATAATGCACTAATGGTCGTTATAAGGGGCATGTGCCGAGGCAAGACCCCTCTGCCAGCTTCTGAGAGTTGCTAGAATAGTTGTTAGTGCAGAACTAGTTACTGAAACTGTGACAAATGTCCTGGGCCTCGCGGTGGGAACCAGTGGATAATCAGTTGGAAGCTGGTTGACTTAACTCACGGTCTCCACTCTTCAGTTTAAGTTGAAGTGGGGACTGATGGTGTACCTGAGCCATCCCTGCAGAGGTGGCAGCTGGGCTCTGAGGTGTGGCAGCAGCAGTTGCCATGGGTGTTGCTGGCAGATGTAAAAGCCGTGTGGTTCAGGCATGCAGAAATTTGAATTTCTGAGAGCAGCTGTGCCACGTGTGGGCTCGGCTTAAATGTTTCTCCAGAGAACAAACCAAAGATTGTCCAGAAAGCTTTCAGAGTTCGATACCGTTTCGTTTCTGCAGATGGTAATTTGTGGAAATGCACTTAGTCTCCTGAAAAAAAGGAACTTGGTTTAAACTCCTGTAAACTGCCTGGCACTTGCAGACTGATGTAACCCCGAATTAGTCATTGCTGCTTAAAGGAAAACAAGTCTGTTTTTGCTTTGTGCTGCTAGGTCCACGTTTAGGTAACTCCCCTGTGCCAAGTATTGTTCAGTGTTTGGCAAGAAAGGATGGGACCGATGACTTTTACCAGCTGAAGGTAAGCAAACTGCAGGGCTTCCAGCTCTTCAGGGCCCTGGTGACAGCTGCCCTCGCAGCGGCGGCGGTGGGGGCTGAGCTGCTGCGCTGCCGGAAACGGCTGCTGGAAGTTCCCCTCCTTGGGGCAGTCCTGCCAGGAGTAGCTCTGGTGTCCCCTGAGACGAGGCTTCTGTGCCTGCTGCGCTGCTCTCCTGGAGCCTTCTGCTCCGCTCCGCCGTGCCTGAAACGGGGGCAGATCCAGTGGGAGAAGTCACCTGGGATATCTGCAGAAAGCCACCTGAGCAGCTTTGCTGTGCTAATGAAGCTCATGCTGTGCGCTCTGCACAGATGGCAGTTCAGCCAGGTTTGGGGCCCGTATGCAAACATCAGAGCAATTGCATCAGCTGCTAAACACGTGTGAATACCTCAAATGTGAGAGGTTTGGGGCCATCTGGGTTTTCCTGGGAGCTGTAAAGGTCTCTTCCCTTTTCCTGAAGATTCTCACCTTAGAAGAAAGGGGTGACAAAGGAATAGAAACCCAGGAGGAGCGACAGGGCAAGATGCTGCTGCACACGGAGTATTCTCTCCTTTCCCTGCTCCACAACCAGGAAGGAGTGGTGCATCATCACGGGCTCTTCCAGGTACGGCTGGGGGAATGCCAGGCCTTGCTGTTGGCTCGAGCTGCGTTTGTTTGACGTACGGTTCGTCCCGACCCTGTTCCTGTGTTAAACAATTACCAGCACACCGCCGAGATTAACCGCTTCTGCTTCAACCAAGCAAGGCCGTGGCAGGGGCTTTGGAGAGTTAGTTGGGCTGTTACAGGGTTTGGGAAATGTGTGAGCATTCAGAGATGGGGCAGGCACTCAGTAGCATCCCCTTCAGAAAGGAAAACGGCTGCTTCACTGGCAGGGGAATTTGCGCCCATAGAGCACCCTTTAGAACTGGATTTGTGCTCTCCAGTGACTGCTTTTAAGAGGGGACAAATTATCAGGAAACAGTTTCAGCAAGTTAAACTAGTGAGTGTGTGATCAAAGTCTCGTGTGAGTGAGTTGTGTTGCTCTTAACCCCTTCAGAGCTGATTATGGATGTGATGTGCTGATGGGAATCACTGGTTTGGATGTTGGCTTTGCTGTGCTTGATGGTTAAATTTTGATGGTTAAATTTTGCCAACAACTTTTTGCTTGAGGCCTTCTGTACTACCTCTGAAATAAGCCAAGTGTCCAGCTCGGCTGTGTGGTGTTTACTGGGATGGAAGAACGGCTCATGGTGTCTGAGACTTTGGTTCTTCGTGTTAAGGATGTGTCGGATCCCTGGTATCCAGAGCCTGTCCCACCACTGGGTTTTTCTAGGTTTTATCTCAAGGTGTCTGTGTGGACATAAAGGGGATCAGAGCTGACATACACACGTAGCCAAACAGGACAGACTGTCTCGAGCTTCTCCGAGTAGAGGTCCCGGTTTGGGGCAAACCTCCAGCACTTTGACTGCGTTTGCTTATTTTGAGATCAGCAGGTAGTGATTTGTTCTCTGGTGTTCTGTACGTCCGTCCACGTGCCCAGATGAACTGCTGCTCGTTTGTTTGCCTCCCTGCAGGACCGAGCCTGTGAAATTATAGAAGATCTAGAAGCCAACAGGATGGTCAGAAAAATGAAGAAGCGCATTTGTCTTGTGTTAGACTGTCTCTGTGCTCACGACTTCAGTGACAAAACAGCGGATCTGATCAATCTGCAGCATTATGTTATCAAAGAGAAGAGGCTCAGCGAGCGGGAGACGGTGGTGATATTTTATGATGTGGTACGAGTGGTAGAAGCATTACATAAGGTGAGACCTTTGCTACCCCTTTCAGTGCTGGAAGGGATGGTTTTCCCACGTTAGTACAATAGACGTTTGAAAACTTCCTGGTTGAGGGTTCCAGAGGATGGATGTTTCATCTGTTTCCCTATAACAATGCTCTGCATGAGACCTCACGCCTCAAGCCATAAAAGAGTGTTCCCTGCCCTGCCCTCCCCGCAGGTTTCTCCATGATAACGTGGCATTTGTTGACTGTGGAGAGGGGCCAGCTGGACACGGTGCAGATCAGGTGAACCACAGTGTTCTACCCTCAGAAAGGGGGGGGTCGAAGGGAAGAGCAGTGGCTAATCAAATGCAGGAAACATTTCAAGCTATTTCATTTTGAAGCAAAATAAATCACAATGTAAGAACTGATTCTTGAGATCAGAACCTCAAGCTACAAGGTTGAGGTCAATGAAATTACTGTAATGAAAACAGACTCTGACGATGTTTGACTCCTTACCCTGTGACAAGGAACACCCATCCTTCCTTGGCAGGGCAGGGAAACATACAGCTTTTGAGGGAATGCTCATCATGCTGGTCTTACTGGGCCTGGACACTTAAGTTTCAGGTCTCTTAGTTTCAGTCAAGTCTGTCTGTGTGTTTGAAGTAGCAAATTCCCTTGTTCTATATGGGGCAGAGCCGAAAATGAAGCGCACAGAGTACCTGGGATGCGGCCCTGGAGCCTTGACGTGCGTTATTTCTGAGAACAAAGATGACATGATTTCAAAGGATACTTGGTGCTTTTGTGCAACTATCGAATTTATAGCTCTGTAAGGAATATGCTTTTGCTCATGCTATGGTATTATATATTTTACAGAAAAATATTGTGCACAGAGACTTGAAACTAGGAAACATGGTGCTAAACAAAAGGTAAGTCTGCTGGAGAGCTGCTCTTCTGGCTGCTGTCTGGTGTTCCTTCCCTGAAGCAGATTTCTGGTAGAAACAATCACAGGCAGCACTCGTTGAGAGGAGGGCGAGAGAACTGGAAGCAGGCTGTGCAAAAATGCAAATCCAGTTCAAAGTTACAGGAGTTAATCTCCAAAACTGAACTGAGGCCAGCCTGGATAGTTCACTCTTCCACCAAGCTTAGTGACCTCACATCGGCTCTTCTTTTTGGATTCTAACATCTGAAAGCTGAATTTTATAGGAATTCAGAAACCTGCAAGAGAAAGACTTATTTTATATATATATATTTAGAAAAATAATTAAGTATAGTAAGTGGTTCTGTTCATGGAATTCAGTTTCCATCGTGCAGCCACTACCAGAATCCCAGCAGCGTTAAATCTCTGCCTGTCGCAGTGCTGTGTTTTCACTAGCCGTAAAATATTTACTTATCTGAACAAAAGTTCTTCTGTCTAGTCTGCGTTTGTGCTTGAAACAGCTTCCTTGTTCCCACTCTCTGGTTTGATGTGAGCCTCAGTTCCTGACGCCCCGATGGCTGGGAAGTCTGGCGGGCAGCACAGGAGGGCCCAGCCCTCCCGCAGCCGAGCGAGTGGCGACCGTGGGCCAGGAGCTGGGGACGCGTGAGAGGCAGCTGGCAGTAGCCTCTGCTTTGCTCCGGGGCTCCTTGGAGTGTTTTCCTTGTCTTGGGTTGTGCAGTTATGGAGTTGGCAAGCTGGCTCCAGCTCACATACTCTGCTGTGTCCGTCGGTATTACATTACTGGCTAAATATTTTGCCCTTACTTGAAGAATGAGTGGAATTCATTGTCTTTTCACACTGTCTGGTTTTCTGTGGAATGAATGTAAAACTGGAAGGCTTTAGGTCTGTGGGCTTCCAGAGTCTCTGCAAAACACGCAGGTTTGCTGCGGTCACCACTTGCTTCTTTCTTCTCCCTAACACTGTCTGAAAGCAAACAGATTTTACACGCAGAGGTTGAGCATCTTGGTTCCACACACACACAGAGCAGCTGGTGCTTTTCATGGCCACCTGTAAGTTGCTTTAGGTCATTTCTACAGAGTTGCTTCAAAATAAATCTCTTATCTTCTGCTTGCCTCTGATTCTCCTTGCTAGGAGGAGGCAGACAAAGGTCGCTGCTTTAAAGGATGCCCCCCAGAGCTTCCTTTCTTCTCCGGGCAAAGCGTGGAGTGGAGCATCCCTCTGGTAGAGCTGCACGAGGGGCCCCCACGAGCAGGAAGGGGGTAGATATTTGTAGCTTTGTGAACACACATGCCAGAGTCCTTTTTGGTATTACGTGCTACGTTTTTCACTTCTTACTAGCGAGGCCATCGGCTTCGGTGAGGAGAATCTGTAGCCTCTCCAGCAGTGAGTCATGAAAGGGTGGGTGAGGTGTAAGAATAGATCACCATGGAGAGGACCAGCCACTTGGGCTGATCAGAAATGTTTGTTCTGTTCCAGCCGTGCTCACAGAAGAGCCAGGTCTTTCCTGTTGCAGGGGGAGCAAAGGTAGCTGCGTATCACTGCGAAGTCCTAACCAGGCATGCTACGCCCTGGGCTGATGAAGATCCCTCAGACACTGTCCCCTGCACGATGGTGCAGCCTCACAAGGTTTCCAGTCAGCTAGTGCAGTAGTTGGGTGATTACAGATTAGATCAGATTTCAGTGACTAAATAAAACCAAGCAACCCTGAACATTTTAGTGCCCTTCAGAACACTTAGTCCTTTAAATCTCCAGCAAATCCTGCAGATTGTTGTTCAGCCAGGGAAGTCTCTCGACAGTTGAAGCTAACACTTCTTAAACACAAGTCTGTCTTTTTTAATAATCAGCTCTCTGTTGCCAACCCACACTTGGTTTTATTTCACTTGTCTGTTAGATTTGCTGGAAATATTTTTTGGTTATTTTGACTGACTTAATTCATGCTCTCGGGCTCTAGTTGTGTAATACCGTTCAAGAATATAGATATCTTCTAGGCAGTGTTTTTCTGTTCAGTCCTTTAAGTTGTATGTTAAAATCCAAATTATCTGAGTGATGTGGGAGATGATATACGGTAGTAACTTTGTAGTGAGCTCACTGGTAAAATTAATTGGAGCTGGCAATGCCATAGAGAATTAGAGGTTTCTCGACAGAGAAATTGCGTGTACCTGCAGTTCTCACCTTTCTGAAGGAGGATTTTGGGATATTGATTGGACTTTCCCTGTTCTCTGTACTTTACCTGATCTGCAGGACTGTTGTTCACATGAAAGCTACCACCAGCCTCCTGCTGTGGGACTGTTGGGTAACACAAAAGTGGTTGCACTGAACCTGATCAGAGGTCCTGTAGCTGCTCTGCCGGTGCCGTGCCAGCAAACAGCACAGGAGAGCAGGCCTGGGGCTGTCCTGCTGCGGGGCGTTTTCCCTCCGCTGCCAGAAAATGGTGTGTGGAGAAGATGCCTTTAGTGGTTGGGAAGCGCAGGGAGAAGCAGCAGTGGGAATAAACTTCTACTTTGTTAATACTCATGCCTTACAATGATCAGCAAGCGCGAAAGTGCAGGTTCTGGTGTTGCTGTGGCTCAGAAGCTCCTGGGAGCCTGGCTGGAAGGCGGCTGCAGGGTGGGCAGGATATCTGAGCACCCTGTGCTTGCAGCCACGCTCAACCATGCTGGTTGGGTTGGCTGCAGACATTGTCTGTAGCTGTTAGAGAGACTCCTTGCTCCTCCTGTGAGAGCCTTTCAGGCTGTGCTGACAGCTGTGGGATCCCTCCCCGTTGGGATGGAGTTGATAGTACAGCTCTGCTTGTCTTTTCCCCAGCGCTTCGAGCTTCCCCAAGAGCCCCCCAGACACACACCTCTGTTCTGTGTGACCTTCCTCCCTTTGGCTCATGCAGGACAGCCCTTGCTCACTGATGCCTTCTGATTCTCCCCAGGACTCATCGAATAACCATAACAAACTTCTGTCTTGGCAAGCACCTGGTGAGTGAAGATGACCTGCTGAAGGACCAGCGAGGAAGCCCTGCCTACATCAGCCCGGACGTGCTCAGTGGTAGGGAACCCCCTTCGCTCCTTCGGGGAGTTCACAGCCCCATGCTTAGCGCTGGTTTCATTTCTTTGTGGCTCTTGACACTGAGTGAAAGCCACCTAGTTCTGTTCCCATATGTAACCTGCCTTCTGTGAGAGCCTCTTAATTAGTGTCCAGTGACCAGACTTGTTTTTTCCAGCCGGGAAGTTGTGGAGGGAAGGAGCAAGTGTAACTTTTTTCAGGCTAGGCTGAACTCCAGAGCTGGTTAAACACTCCCCACTCTTTCCTAACCAAGGCCAACTGCAGACAAGCTGTTCTGTTTCCCATGTCTGAACCTTGTTCCTGAGGCTTCACTTAAGCTGCAGGTAAATCCCTCAGCCTAAGAGGCAGTGGGTCCAGATCCCACCACAACACGGGTTTGCTCCAGGCCGTGCACGGAGAGGAGCAGTTGCTGCAGCTGCTGCTGGCTTCCAGGAGGGAACTGCTGACCCTCGAGGTGGCTTCTGGGCTGACTGAGAGGAGTTACTTATAAATAAAGGAATGATCCCAGCAGGCCAGAGCAGCAGTCTGCTCAGGCTCTGCCTTGTCTCCGGCAGTCTGGCCTGTGCCTTGTCTCCAGCAGAGGCCTTAAGCAGAAGTCTGGCAGAGAAGAGCTTTCCCTGATGTCCTTCTGCTTTTTAACTCCTTCCAGCACGTGGGGCTGTCGGAAACAGATGCAGGGTCTGTCTGCCTGGGTGCTGCAGGGCAGGAGGTTTCTCTTCAGTGAGCTCTGCTACCGGGCAGGTTTTTGCGCTGGCAGTAGCTGAGCAGGCAGTGGGTGTCCTGTTCATCAGGGCAGTGACTGAGGCTTCTAGAGTATTGAAAACAGCTCTGCTGAAGATTGGAGTTGGTGGTTTGTGGTATCCAGGCTACTGGGATTTCAGAAATGCCCTCAGAGGGAGCTGGTCCTGAAATTTCCAGACCCAGTGGGCTCCCCTCAGTAAGCCTGTTGGCAGCTTTAGCAGCAGTCAAGGCAGCTGAGCTCTTCCGTTGTCATCTGCCAGGCAGGTTTGAGGCTGCTTCCCTCCTGGGCAGGACTAAGCCAGGAAGGGAGCAGAGGCAGGCGGGGAGGTGTGCTTTTTGCAGGCCTTTCCTGTTCTGCAGGATATCCTGAGGCCCCTGTAACCAGATGGATGATAGGAGCCAACTGCTCTGCAGGAGCTTGGAGCCATTCAGGTGGCTGGTAAAGGCTGCCTGGAGCTGCTCCTTCCCACTCACCTGGGGTACAGCTCTGTCCTGCACTCCGGCCCAGGTACCCTCCCTGCCAGCCACAGGCCCTGCGTGCCTGCTCCCGGCTCCCTTGGCAGTGGGTGGCCTGGCCTCTCTGCAGAACAGGCTCTCTGTCTTCTCCAGCAGCTGAGGCTGTTCAGGACCCCACAAGGTACCCCTTTGTCCCAGGGCTGTGCCCTGCTGCGGCACCGCCTGGTCTGATCCTGACCCTGGCCGTGATCGTGCCGGGCTCTGGTCCGACGGCCCTGACACCACATCCTCCGCTGCTCCGACCTGGCTCAGTCTGCAGTTCCCCTCCAAGTGCTGAGGGAGAAGCTATGTGAGGACATTCCAGGCTTCACCACCACCTTCAGACTCTGAGCATCCCTCTGTCTGTTTTGCTAACGCTCCTGCGCGAGGGGAAGCGCGAGCGCCTGAAGAATTAATCACTGTGTTAGGTCTCCAGGAGAAGCTGTCTTCTGCTAAGAGACGGCTTGCGTTTGATGGCTGCTGAAATGTCACCGCAGGGAAAGCTGGAGGAGGAGGGAGAGGTGCCTTTTTTTGAGCATATAAAGCAAAGAATAATTAGTACAAATAACAAATGCTGCAGCAGTGACTCACGGCGTGAGTCAGAGGAAGTCATTCCCTCGGTGCCGGGCCGTGGCGCAGCGCCGGAGTGCAGTTTGTCGACCCTCGTGCGTGCCGCCGTTTGCGGATTTGTCGTGCGACTGACGGGGCCCCAGAGCAGCGCTGCCTTCGAGCTGCTCCCAGGGTGTGCTGGGGCTGCAGCAGCTTTGGGGAAGGCACCTTCCGGAGCCCTCCGCAGCTTCCCAGCAGGCTCTGGGTGCCGTGTGCTGGATCCATCCCCGAGGTAAAGTCCTGCTGTGCTGGGCTCAGTGCAGCTGGGTGTGGAGGGTCTTGGTCTGCCCTTCCACACAAACCCCTCCGCGCAGCAGCCGTTGGCATTAATCTTGGGCCGCTCTTCACCGCAGCGCTTACTCATCTGGGGCTGGATTTCCTGCCTCCCCCTGCCCTGTGCTCGCTGGCCCCTAAATTCCTGTCTCCTTTGACTGGACTTGGAGGGTGAGCATCTGGAGCAGCCCAGCAGCCACTGGCACCCTCTGGGGAGACCCCCCTGCAGTGCTGGGGCCAGCTTGGGTGTCCTCAGCACAGCAGAAACAGGGACCTGTTGGAGTGGGGCCAGGGGAGCCCCAGCAATGCTGGGAGGGCTGGAACCCCTCTGCTGGGAGGCCAGGCTGGGAGAGCTGGGGGGGTTCAGCCT
>WTSP01018807.1:17755-28474 GCA_025331215.1 Actenoides lindsayi | reverse complement strand
GTTCACGTGCATCCCTGCAAGACATAGGACAAGAGGAAATGTCCTGAAGTTGTGCCAGGGGAGGCTTAGGTTGGACATGAGGAAAAATGTCTTCCCCAAAAGGGCTGTCAAGGCCTGGCCCAGGCTGCCCACGGCAGTGGTGGAGTCCCCATCCCTGGAGGGATTTCAAAGCCATGTAGATGTGGTGCTGAGGGACATGGTTTAGTGGTGACCTGGCAGTGCTGGGCTAATGGTTGGATTTGATCTTGAAGGTCTCTTCCAACCAAACAATTTTATGATTCCTTGGTTGCAGCTTCTTTGGTGAGCCATGCAAACCCTGAAAGAAGTGTAGCACTGGGGAGTGACAGGCTGGTGTTTCCACCACCCTCTGGGAAACAGCTGGCAAGTTCGGAGCCCCATCTGCTTGTGGGATTCAATGGAAAGTAAAGAAAAAGTTGCTTGTGACTTCCGTGCCAAAACAAGGGATGTTCAGTGCTCGCAGGGGCTCTGTGGTGCAGAAATAGCCTCACCTCAGCACAGCCCTTTCCCAGCCCAAATATGGGGCTAGCAACTCCTTCCTCTTGCTTTAACCTGGTTATAAGGAGCAGAGGAGAGGAACAGGAGGGAATAAAAGGAGAAGTCAAGGTTGTGGAAAGGATGGAGAATGCTCTTTGTAGACAGCACAGATGGCTGGGTCCTGGCTCAGCTGCCTTCCTGAGGCTCACCGAGGTTAATAATGTGTCCTCTGACTCCTGACTGATTGCTGCTATTCATCGATGGGTTTGGCAAAACAAAAAGGAAAACAGTAGTGACTGAGTGAAGTGAAACTACGTATTTTAAACTATCCTCCTGGATACCAGCAAGATCTTCTTCACCCTCTTCAGAGCTGGCTGCTGTGTCAGTACCCTGCTGTTCTGTGTTCCCCTTGCCCGAGGTTTGGTGGATGCTGAGGTCTCATCTTTGGCTGGAAACTGGGATTTCACTCATCCTGGAGGCAAATTTTGCCTCGCTTTCCTTTGGCAAATAAGCTTTAGGCAGAGTTAACTACTGCCCTCGCTTATGGCAAAGGCCTCTGTCTTAGTCTGTGCTGTAACTAGATCATTAATTAAACGACTCCCTTAATATTCCCTCTCCCCCTTTTTTGAAATAAGGATGGAGTCAAACTTCCATTTGCTGAACCGTACGTGGTGGTGCCGAGTAATAAAGGCACAGTGGCAGGTAAATGGAGACGATGGAGGGTCCTACCTGTGTCTTCTCATGTAGCTGTGAGTACTTTACTCCAAGCCTCATTATAAATAGGGGCTTGACCTCCTTTTAACTGCAGTTAAAAGCGGCATAGCCTCTTCCCAGTATTATTTGGCATGGCACAAGGGAAAGGAAAAAACCTCCACAGACTTCAATGGACCCTTCTTAGGCATGAGGGAGCTCCTGCTGTATTTAAAGTTCAGAGCAAAAGACTATCTTTCTATACATTGTATTTAACTTTGTTCAATTCCATTCTCTCTTTCTGCAGCGATAAAACCACTATTGCTCTTTCATCTCTCCCCCTTTCTTCCCGAGCAGGTTCTGTGAACGCCGTGTTTGGGGCCAGTAAATCACAAACTGGAAGCGTGCATTCATAAAATGCTTTATGCCTTCCCTCCATCAATATTTCAATGTGCAACACAGGCACCAACATTTCATTTTAATTATGCTGCAAATTTCCCCGTTGTGGAAGAAAACTGAACTCTGCAAGGCAGCCAAACCCTGTTGCTGTCCAGTCCTTGCCATGGGATCTCTGCAACATCCAATTAGCCACGTCTTTTGTTTGTCTGAGTCACAGGGACTGTGTGTGTGCCCCCTGTTCCTGGTCTCTCCCGCAGGAGGAAGGCTTCCAGCTGGGCTGAACCTAGCCTGGCTTGCTGGCTTGTCCTTTCCTTGCCCCAGGGTGAGAGAAGGTCTGGAAGCTGCTGGTGGATGTATCTATGGGAGCTGGCTCATTGCCTGGAGCCCTGCAGCGAGCAGGAAGGGCGATCCAGCACTAACAGAAGGTTTGGGAAGATAGGCTCTGACAGTGATTAGAGGCAAGGGAGGGCTTCCCTGCTACAGCAAGTGCCACGTTTTTTAAAGCTGTCCTTTCCGAGGTTGCGTTCATTGTTAGGGCTGTTTCTGTTCACGTGAGGAGAGAAAGAATGGGACTTAGGTGTGCAAGTTGCTGAACAACACAGGCAAGTAAGTCATCCTGTGCCCTCATGTAACCCTTTCTGGGAGGTTTAAGAGATGGCCACTTGCAACCGAGTGACAATACAGGAGTCAAGACATTGCACACCTAGTTAACGTGCTAGCCAGCAGAACTTGCCAGAGATGCTACTGAGCCCCACCCCGTGCCCCCCCCCCAAAAAAAAAAACCAAAAATCCCTCAGCAGATTTCCTCAGAGTACAATGTTCACAGGTACGTAAGCGAGGATAAAAATATGTCAGAATGCTTAAGGAAAGGTGGGGGGCCCCTAATGCAAAGGAATGCTGTCCCTCACGGGGGTGCTGTTCCATCATTGTCACTTCTAACGGGTGTTAAATGGTCCTCTGCAGCAGCTGGCGTGGGGTATTACTGTGGGGAGGGCATTAAATTAGACGGGTTATCAGTGTAATTCAATATGACAATTTCTGTGGTCATATCCTGAAGACACTGGAAGAGGTGGGGGAGAGGGGGCAGTGCCTGCGACACACGCCAATGCTAACTGGAAGGGAATGAGGCACTTGTTTCTTGTTAATGCATACAAATGTGAATGTACTGATTTACGTAACTTCCCGAAGCTTAGCTGCTCGCTGGCTGAAGAAACATCCTTAAAACACATCACCAAATTAAGATGCCACATGCCAGATAAATTGCTCCATGTAGAAACTTTGTTTGCAAAGGCAACGTTTTTCCATCCGCCTTTTAAAAAGTCCTTAAGCTCAAACTGTACAGAGAAACAGATATCTGGATGTGGCTGGTAGCAAGGTCCAGAAAAAAAGACAGGGTCATGGCAGCCCAGTCTTGGATGGCCAAGTGTTGGCATCTTTGGAGATGTACTCATTAAAATTAATTGCAAGTCCAAACAACACCAAAGAAATGATTTAACAAATGGATCACCTTATTTTGACCTGCCTGAGCACAGGAATTTGGGATTCTGTACTGGAGGGCTACACGTTTCCAACTGAGATGGGGAGTGTGGGATGTGTTGTGCTTCTCCCGACATATTAATGCAGCATTTCCTCTGTGAGGGAAGGTGTGAAAAATAAAGTTGAAGCTGTGATCTCTGCTTTTTCCTCTCCCTAGGGCTGATGTCTTCTTTGTACTCAGAGCTCGACCAGAGTCATATAGAGGAGCTCTCTCAGGTAGTGTTATCTGTGGGGTAATGGGTATTTTTCTCCCCTATATGTATATATGCATGCTTAATGATGTATGTATGATGCTTAAATGATGTTAGGACCAGAATAGTTATGATTTTGGAGAACCTTTCCTAAGCCCTCCTTGAAGTTTCTCTGAAAAGAGCTCCCCCCCTCCCCCCCTTAGGCAGAACTTAATACTCTATCTGTAATCACAGAAGGTTGAGAGGTATATACAAGGAAGAGGGCCCTGAAATAAAGTTGATTTGCAGAAAGACTGTACTAGGTCAACAGGCAAGTCTTCATATGCAAGCCTGGAGAGAGTCCTGGGAGCTGTTGGGAAGATGTGCAATGGAATGAAAGCTTGAGACACCCCCCTCAAAGCATTTCTGAAGGGATGGGACCAACAGTCCTGGTTGGGGCATGCCAAGTGCTAGATGGGTCACCCCATGCATTAGCCAGGAAGATTTTCTCACATGGTGTTGAGATGGCACAGGCCATCCAAACAGACAGCAGTCTTGAATAGCAGAGTTTAGAAACAGCTGGAATGTGCCTTCACAGGAAAGGACTGCTGGCAGGTTTGGGTCAATCTGCAGGAGAAAAAAGGAGTCTGGATGGGAAGAGTTGTTTGCCAGGTTAAGTTTCCTCCCTGCATGAGGCAGCAGTTGTTTGAAGTCACTCTTAAAAAGCCTGCAGCTTTTTTTGCCTGTAGGTCAAAGAATCATAGAATTGTTTAGGTTGGAAGAGACCTTTAAGATATCAAGTCCAGCTGCTAACCCAGCACTGCCAGGTCACCACTAAACCATTTCCCTCAGCACCACATCTCCACAGCTTTGAAACTCTCTAGGGATGGGGACTCTGGGCCCTGGGCAGCCTGGGACAGGTGCTGACAACCCTTCGGGGGAAGAAATTTTTCTCTTATGTCCAACCTAAACCTCCCCTGGCACAACTTGAGGCTGTTTCCTCTTGTCCTATGACTTGTTCCTTGAGAGAAGAGATTGACCCCACCTGGCTCCAGCCTCCTTTCAGGGAGTTGTCAGAAGTGAGGAGGTTCTCCCCTGAGCCTCATTTTCTCCAGGCTAAAAACTATACCAGGTCCAGGGAGTTGATCCCTGCCCTAGTGCTGCTGGGTACACTCATGCTGATACAATCTAGGATGCTTTTGGATGTAGTCAGTGAGGCTTTTTGGGGTGAGACTTTTTTGTCTGAACCCTGAACAACAGGACTATTAGAGAGCAAGCAGCAGGAAAAAAAGAAAACTTGTTGTGTTTTCTGAGCATCTCGTCCCCAAATACACATTGACAATCCCCATGCAACACAGAAAGGCTCTAGTTATGTGGTTATGGGTTTGCTGACCTTGGATCCTGTTTGAATACATTCTATCCTAGAGTTGTTTTGCATTTCACCAGGGAGTCTTTTGTCTAAAGGGCATCGCTGCTACAGCAAATTGGAGCGTGTCCCCATCCCTGCTTTCTCCAGTGGATATCACATTTCATTACCCTGATGAGCCCAAGCAAATTCTCCCGGTTGTGTTAATTTACCCACAAGCCAGCCAGCCTGTGTCACGTCCGCAAGAAGCCTGTGACATTTTCTAGCCTCCCCCATCCCTCCTGGTTTTGAAACCTCGAATAATGAGTGCAGCCTTGTCCCTTTTTTTCACGGAATCACAGCATTGCTGTGGTTGGAAAAGACCTTACAGATCATCGAGTCCAACCATTATCTAACTCTACCAGGGCCACTACTACCTATCCTTAAGCATCATATCAAGATGGATATTAAATGCATCCAGGGATGGCAACTTCACCACTTCCCTGGGCAGCCTGTTCCAGTCTCTGATAACCATTTTGGTATAGAATTTTTTCTTAATATCCAACCTAAACCTCCCCTGGTGCAACTTGATGACATTTTGTCTTGTCCTATTAATTGTGACTTGTGAGGAGAGACCAACACCCACCTCTCTGCAACCTC
The DNA here is from genome assembly GCA_025331215.1 of Actenoides lindsayi. Classification (NCBI taxonomy): domain Eukaryota; kingdom Metazoa; phylum Chordata; class Aves; order Coraciiformes; family Alcedinidae; genus Actenoides; species Actenoides lindsayi. The sequence goes on along the minus strand of WTSP01018807.1, from coordinate 23,179 downwards.
CTTTCAGGTAGTTGTAGAGAGCAATAACGTCTCCCCTCAGCCTCCTCTTCTTCAGACTAAACAACCCCACTGCTTCTGAACAACTTCACTGCTTTTGAAATGGAGGGGGGAAGGGGTAGAGGGGCCAAGACACCCCTTTCCTGACCTCATGGATGTGGTCAGCCCCAAGTCAGGCAAGAGTGGGAGGCATTTGCCTCTCTGGGGTCTGCGTGTGTGCCCAGTCTGCTGTGGTGCTGGAGGGCTCAGGGCAGGGAGAACAGAGTGGATGGCTTTGCATGACATCGGTCTTCATGGTTCGGGACTCATCAGTGGAATGGAAAGTGGGTAGTGGTGAGCGAGGTGGCTGTTTTGTCATCATCCTACCCTTTGGGCTGTTGTGGGTGGAGAATTAGTGTTCTTGTGCAGACGATGCCTTCACTGGTGCTTTTGGTTTTTTCCCAAAGCAGGGGTGCATCACTAAGGAGAGGACCCCGTAGCGTTGGACCACGAATGCTTTAAATCTAGGATCTGAACGCTGTGTTTCAGGGTGCCCTGCAGGCAAGGCAGAGAGAAAGGATTTAAAATTATCTGTGTGGGGGCAGGTGAGAAGTAAACTATTTGTGTTCCCAGCATGGTGCTGCTCCTTCCCCACATCCTTGCTTTAATCCGTGTTTTGGACTGCGTTGATTGTACCAGATAGGTGGGGTTCCAGCTGTTGCTGGAGTGCAACTGTCAGTAACTAAAAGGGTGAAGTGAGGTGTGCTTCTGCCTGTATCACAAACAATATTCATGCTTTTGGGGTTTTTTTTACTTTAAATAATGAAACTTCTGCTTTGACTAACGATACCTTTAAATGATGACAATTTTGCCCTTCTCAGAGCCCTGAAGTTGAGCCATTGAAAAATCCATGGTGCTTGTACCAGCCTAACCTTAAGGATGGGTATTAATTTCTCGAGAAGTCGCCCAAGCTCTAACAGGACAGAGAAAATTAGCTGCTGATTATCGGTACTTTTAAGAGAGACGAAGGTACACTCTTTCAAAATCCTTCTCCTGTAATTATGTCCCTCATCGAACCGTCCCAGGCAGGCAATTCAACGCTCTGCAAGGCTCCGCCGTGCCTCGTGCTCTCGAGTGGTTATTAGGCCTCTGGGATAACCACCGTTCTTCGCGTTCGGCTTTCTGAGAGGAAAGGTTAATGCGCCTTGGCTCCCGAACACCACTCGGAATGCGCTGAGAGGCTTTGTGCCGGCTGCACGAGAGCCTTGGTCACGTGCGGGCGAGAGTTCCTCGCACGTGGAGGACTGGTGGCTGATTGAAAGAGAGTTTCCGGCTGAAGTGCGTGAAGGAGCCTTTGAATGGATTTGGCTGTAACGCGAAGCTGCCGCTGGAGAGCTCTTTGGCGAGAGGCAAGAGGCTCCGGCTGAGAATGGATTGTGTGTTGTATCAAAGACGAGGGGTCAGGGATCGGCGTAAATGGATCTTACGGTAAATGGATCAAAGAGATTGGGACACAGAAACTAAAATGAAAGGTAATGACAGGAAAGAGTAACCACTACTGAAACTTCACGCCTGAGCACTTAAAATGTGAAGAAGCTCCAGGAGCTTCACTCATCCCTAAATAACCAAGGTTCGAAGTGACTTGTGATGTGCTCCTAGGTGGGACAGCGTGATGCTTTGGGCAGCCAGGGACTGCAATGCTGTCTCTCTAACTTCCTTTGTGTGACTTTGGAAGTTTGCTGGCAAGTGTCTGTCAAATCTGTTGGTAGAGGCAGAGGGATACAGGTCTGGAAGACAAAAAGACTCCCAGTTTCCAAGCAGAGCAGCTGCGTCAGAGTAAGAGACCTGAGTTAGGAAAGGGCATGGAGATGCTGGGGAAAAGAGGTCAAGAGGATGTGTGGGGGAAGCTAAGAAGGAGCTAAGGGCCAGACATGTGGGATTTTTAGTCCGTAGGATACTGGGCTTTGCTGATCTCAGTTTGGGGACATCAAGGCCCTGGACCCTGAGGAATATGGACCTTGTCTTGTCTAAAAGGCAGTTCTCTTCTGCAGTTAATATGGGAGTCTGTCTTGTGGGAGTTTGCTCAGGCTGGACAGGCAGAAGCTACTCGTCAGTTCATATTTTCCCTTTATAGTATAAAATCATTATAACTGAATTCACAGGACCAATCAAAAATTAAGAAATGCCTCTATATTATGCTTAATGGTTGCACTTGATGATCTCAAAGGTATTTTCCATCCTAAACCATTCTATGATTCTAAGGATATTGGGAAGGATTTGGTTGCAGGTAGCATGGATGTAGCATGCATGCCACTCCTTAGACCCATTTGGTATGCAAAATCCTTGGGGTTTTTTCCAAGTAAAAGAAAGGCTGGGACTCTGTGGTGAGCTGTGTGACAGCTTGGAGGCTCACTGTGCACCATGGTCATTGCTACTACCCCTTGCTGAGCTTGCCTCATACCTGGCTACAGATGTGCAGTACCACGTGTCCCATGGATGTTGCTTCTTATTCCTATTAACCATTTCAGTTAAAACAGAGGTGGTAGGAAGGTTTCGGGGAGAAAGCAATAACAGATGAGGATGTTTGGGGTGTCCTGACTGAGGCCACATTTTGAGGTGTCTGCTTCTCCCTCCAGGAGCCTGCAATCCTTACCTCACCCCTTTACCAGCTGCTTAACATCTGGGGACATCAACATACCTTTGTGGGCCAAAGGAAGGTGTACCCCCACCTGAGCAGAAGCAGATGATGCAGACCATCTCCGCACGCTCTTACCCTGGCCAGAAGCTGCCGTGGTGAGTGATTTCTTGTCCAAAGAGAAATTTCTTCTCCCAGCATTCCTCTGAAACATTTTTCTTTGCCCTGAGAGGATTCCTCCTTGCATGTCGAGTCACGCTTGAAGAAGTGCTTGTTAAATAAGTACTGCTCAGCTTTGCTTAAAACAAATGTGGTTGATTTAATAGGGCTATAGAAGGGCCAGGTATCTGTGTTATTTAAGAGTATTGGCAGTTTGAAGGCCGAGAGCTAAAAGCACTTCATTTTGATTTCAACTGTTAATTGAAAATCAGCCTCTTCGTCTTGTTCTTGCTGCTGCTGCTCCTTATCCGCTGCTCCCCACTCTCATCTCCCCCATCCCTCTGCAACAGGGTAACAGCTGTTAATGTGACACCCCTGCACAACGTGCTGGTAAAAACGTGGCACCAGGCCAGGCTTTCACTGGTGGTTTATTGGTTTAATTAGCCAGGGTCTTGCAAATCCTTCTTTGTGAGGCAGAAATGAGAGAATCTAATGTTTCTTGGGCCAGAGCCTTACATCATTTTTAGGCACCCGGTGAAGGCACCAAGGTAAAAACTTGGCTTCTCTGATTAACCTTGACTGAATTCGATAATACCTTGGAGTCACATTATTGCTGACCTTGTGTTTTGCTGTCTTCTCATCTCTCTAATTTGTCTTTTCTACTTGCCTTTGCAATAACAGTCAGAAGTGTTAAAAAAAATTCTCCTGCTGTCTCGTGGGAGAGCTCTTGCAGGGGTTTATATATATATATATTTATTTTTTTTCCCCACTTCAGTATATTTCTTTTTATTTGTGTTTTTCTTGCACTTACACACGCAAATATTTGTGTGAGGAAAAACTACTGAAGAGTTACTTGGAGATGACCTTGTACTTTTTTTTTTAATGAACTTGTGTGATGATGTGCTGAATACCACCAGTCATCAAGAGAATTTGATGTTTGTTCATGCAGAAAAGAAATTCTTCCTCTGTGCCATTCCAGGAGATGATCTTGATAATGTTTGTGAGAAAAGCAGTGTTGAAGCTGAGATGTCCACAAAGAAAAGTCCAGGTTCTGCCTGGGTTTATTTCAAGTGATTTGCTATTCTTTTGTCCTTTGGTTGGGTTTTTTTTCCTGCAAGTTCCTGCTGATGTGATGTCCTTTCAATTTCAGTCTCTGCTGCTGAAAGTGTGTGTATTATTTTGGGTGAGGCATGAAAAAGGACTCTGAGCACTCGTCCTGATCTGTAAAGCCTCTGGCATCTGCTTAGAATAAACTCCAGGGTCTTGTTGAGGGGTATTTGTGTGGATGCAGCAGAAGTCTCATAGATCAAAGGACAATAAGGCCCGATCTTGAAATCCTTTAGGGGTTTTGAACACTCTAGCCCTGTTGCAATTCCAGTCTGGGGGGGAATGCCATTTATGTTTCCCCCCTGAAACTTCTTTCTTTTCTTTGCTTCCTTTTCCTCTACCTATACATCACATCATACACAATTCCTGCAGTCCACCCTAGGAGGTAGTGGTAGTGATTCTTTCTTAGGACTTTCTAATGATCTTGAGAGTAATGGTTGTGTTTTGAAAGAGAGCATATTGATTATCATCTTAATTGACAGTTCTCCTTTGCTAGGACCTCTCCAAAGCAAGCCTATGGCAGGTCACATTCCCTTGGAGTATCCAGAGCATGCTGTTAATTTCTGGAATCATCTGGTCAGCTGAGTAAGTAGTTTATTAAGATTTGCCTTTCTGCAGTGATTTTTCCGCTGGAGTTTGAGATTTCTGTGTGAGAAGTGTCTTCTTTATTAGCAGTTTTGAAGCAGAAAAGTGGAGCTTGATTCAGGACTTGAGCAAGCAAAATGCTTGCAAAATACCCCAAATTGGTACAGCCCTTGGTAGAGTGTTTTCTAGTGTCTGTGTGTGTGAGTGGCTGCAAGACCCAGGTCTGGGTAGGTGGGAGTTCATGAGGCTCTTGATCTGAGTAGGCCACTGTGTGAAAGTGCTTGTGAGCTACCTGAGATATCAAAGAGACTCTGGAGTTTTCTGTATCATAGCCCCACACCTGTGAAATAATGTCATCATCTGCTTTGTGGGTGATAAAAGGTTGATAGACTGCAGGTAGGTAAACTACGTCATGCCATCTTCTCTCACCTCTAACTGCTCTGATGTCAGCCAGTTAGCTGCAATTGGTTCATCCACCCACCGATGGTGACAGACCCAAAACAGAGAAATAACTGTAGCTGTCTTTGCTGGAGTTTGTCCCTGAGCACTAGGTCCACGTGCCATTTAAATGCCTCCAGTGATGGCAACTCCACAACTGCCCTGGGCAGACCATTCCAATGTGAAGAAATGTTCCCTAATATCCAGTCTAAACCTCCCTTGGTGCAGCTTGCATCCATTCCCTCTGGTCTGCCACATGTCACCAGGGAGAAGAGGCTTCAAGCTCAAACCTCCTTTCAGGCAGTTGTAGAGAGCGAGAAGGCCTCCCCTCAGCCTCCTCTTCTCCAGACTAAACAGCTCCAGCTCCCTCAGATGCTCCTCATAGGACTTGTGCTCTAGGCCTGTCATGAGCTTCGTTGCCCTTTTCTGTACATACTCCAGGAATTCTATGTCCTTTTTATAGTGAGGGCCCAGAACTGAACACAATATTCAAGGTGTGGCCTCACCAGTGCTGAATCCAGGGG
>WTSP01018807.1:3190-14480 GCA_025331215.1 Actenoides lindsayi | reverse complement strand
CAGGGCAGTGGTGGAGTCCCCATCCCTGGAGGGGTTTCAAAGCCATGGAGATGTGGTGCTGAGGGACATGGTTTAGTCCTGGCACCTGGCAGTGCTGGGTTAATGGTTTGACTCAATGATGTTAAAGGTCTTTTCCAACCAAAACGATTCTATGATTTTATGAATGCTGATAAATGAATATTTGACGTTGAAGTTCAACTTTCATTTGCTTGCAAATGAAAACTATTGTGTCAACACTGCAGGAGATGGTCCATGCATATTTATTTATTTTTTTTTCCCAAAGGTTAATTCTTCTTTGATTAAAAAAGCAGTGAGAAACGTTGACTTTAAACAATAGGCAAACACACCGAGTGTCTCCCTGGCAGCACGTGATGCACATCAACAGCCTGTCCCTGCTCAAGCCTCTGGCAGGGGGCTGTAGCATATGTGATAACACAGCACTGAAGGAAGAGCTTTCCAGGCAGGTGTAAAACCCTGCAGGAGATTTTTTGCTCTTTGTGATACTAACTTTTCAGCTGCGAGATTGAAACCGGGATGTTTACAGCTGCATCTTTTTATAGGCGCCATGTGATAGGTAATTTTATGTGAAAAATCTATTTAGGCCCCTGATGGAAGAAGTAAATTTAGGTGAGACTCGTTCTCCTGTGAATTCTTGGCATGCCATAAAAAAACCCCGTTGCGGTTCTCCAAAATATTAGCTGTAAAACTTGTGCCTTGTTAAAGTTACAATCAGGAGTTGTAATAAATGGATTATTTAAGCATACATTACCATGTAATGTTCATCTCAGGGCACTTGGGTTTTGACTCTGCCATAGCGTGCTTTGCCTGGCAATCTCGTGGTGGCTGCTGGGGTGGAAAATACAAACCCTCCTTTAAATAATGAATCCCTTCCCTGCTGTGCTTCTCCTCCGGTTCAAAGAGAGTCCCCCTTTAAAGTTTCATTGGCAGTTTTATTATTGCTCTCGGGTAAAAAAAAAGCACTGATTCAAAAAAAAAAACCCCACCCCAAAAGTGGCTTGGGATGGAGAAGTTTAGCACTGGGTGGAATTACACCTTCTCCTCTGCTCCTGCTGTTTTTAATTGATTCTTCATAATAGTAGGTGCTTATTTGGATGGGGTGGCCCTGGGAGGGTGATGGGAGCTGTTCTGGTGGACATCTGCACCTCTGCTGAACCCATCCACAAGGGAACCAATGTCTTGGTGAATCTGGGCTAGAGCAGAGCAGGTAAAATAGTTTCTTGGGTGTTTGGTTGGGTTGCTTTCCCCGGATGTCTCTCTCAGAACAGTGTCTGTCCTTGCAAAGTGCCTCCTGGCTTTGCTTTTTGGGTATCTGTCACCTGTTGATGTTCCTAGAACACTGAAGGGGTAAATGTGGTGCAGTGTAGTAATTGAAAAGTGGATATGTTATCAGAGGTATTAAGAGACCTGAGCTGGTGCTTCCTCACAATTCACATACTTAACGTTGTCTTTTTTCAGAGCAGAGTGGCAGTGGTCCCCAGCAGCGCTGCGGTGGGAGGGAAAAGAAGGGAAAGCATGGGGGAACATGCAGCAAGCTGGAAAAACAGGCCTATGAAGCAACAACTGCTTGAATCTGGGCTCGTGCCTGTGCCTGGTGTTCCCTGTTGGCTTCTCAAGGGCTTTTGGAGGTGTCTCTCTAACAGGGATGGTTTGGCACAGGTTCCTGGAGGAAATTTAAGCCATCTCAGCCTGGGCCTTTAATTTCCCAGAGTATTGTTTGGTCTAGAGCCTGCTTGGCCTTTGGTCTCAGATTGCATTAATCCTGGCTTCTTAGAGGGCACTTCATTCCACAAGGAGAGTAATACCAATCTGTTGGTACATCGGCATCAGAGGAAAGAGGTAAACGTTGGCTCTTTGTGCTTCTCTTCTTGGGGCCACCCACACAGTTGGTTGTTTCCAAAGTGGCAAGAGGTAAGTGCATCTTCCTCCTCTTTGAAGGACCAGTGCTCTGGACAACCCATGGTGGCAGCATCTGTGGGAATCCCCTTCAACCTGTCCCTGTAGCGAGGATGTAATGTTAAATATGTTCTTGCTACTGTCATTTTCTCTCTGAGACCCCTGCAAAGCCAGGCCCTGCAAAAAAGCTCCTTTCTTACTCTGGCTCACCGGTATCCCCTGGAGTCTTCTTACAAGCCTAAATTTGGTTTACAAAGCTGGTAAAAACAATTCAATTTCGGGCAATTCACACAGCGGATGCTGTTGGGTTTGCTCAGCGTGTGCTGCCCTGGCCCGCAGTCCTTTTTTGCTCTTCCACCAAACGTTTTTCTTGGCTGGTTGGACTGCCACTTCAGATCTCTCCTTCTTCCCGTGCTGCTTTTCTGTTTGAAGAGAGATGCAAGAAAATCACTCTGTAACAACCAGGGCTGTGAGGCATTTCCAGCCTTTTTTCTACCTTCCCCCCTCTCCCCCCTTTTTTTTTCCCTTCTGTGATTGCTGTATTGCTGTCCGCATAGGTAAAGCCAGGCCAGGAAAACACTGATAATTCAGATAAAATGTATATTTAGGCTTTGTGTTGGCTGTGGGGAGAAAAAGAGGCATTTAGTACAGCTTTACAGCAGATTGCTCCAGAGATGGGAGCGGAGAAGTCTCTGGCATGGGCTTTTCTCAGGAGCTCAGTGTAGAATTTTTCTGCATGGCTTCCTGGGTACCCCCCAGGTATCCCCCAGGTATTTATCCGCTATATAAAGAACAGTTTGGCATCTTTATAGATCTATTGCAAATATGTTGTCAGCTCAAGGTCACGGTTTTCTTCATTTCTTGTGTGTAGCTTGTTTGCTGCTTCTCTTCGTGCCTTACACTTGCTCTGGGACTGGTGATCCATGCTGTGAACTCTCCTGTCTCTCATACTTCAGGTCCTGTTTTGCTGTCTTTTATCTGCAGGGATTTCTCCTGTGAGCCATAATGTGCTCATACATTTCCTTGTTGCTGTTGGTGCTCTATAAATAACATTTAAATATAAATATATAACTATATATATACATATAAAAGTTGTGAAGTTTTGAAGTTTGTTTTTTCTCCCCCCCGCTTGGAATCTAGTAAGTTCAAGGGTTTTACTCATGCTGGGAAAGTACTAAAGGTCATTTATGTGCCTCTTAATGGTGTTCCTTGATTAATAGGATGGATTACTTATGAAACCAGCTGGGTTGCTACTTCTTTCAGCCTGCACTTGATGCCCAAATCATGTCAGGTTGCTTGAAGCATCGTGGAGACTTAATGGACCCCCACTCTCACCATGGGTTGCTCATGTACCTCCTTGGGTTTTGCCTCTGTCTCAAAGCCAAAGGCTTATCTGCTGCCCCTGAGATGCTCTAAAGATAGGGGTTTGCAGCTCTGCTTCTCCAGGAGCTGTGCGCTTTGTCTCATATGATAGGGAGAAGCCTCCTGCAGAAGCTGTCCCTACTAGGCAATGCATTCTAGTGGGGTGTCTTCTCTGATGCCAAATAAGGGAAGGTGGCTCCAGGCAGGCAGGGAGAGCTGGGTGAGCCCTTTCTGCAGGACGTTAGCTCCCCTAGACCGTTGTTGGTGTGTTTGCCAGGTGTATACCTTGTTTCAGTTTACATGATGAATTTTTTTTTACCTTTTCTAGGTGAAATGGTTTGGAGGTGAGCACAGTTTCCTCATGCTCCTGTTTGTGATTATTTGCAAGACAATGTTTTTTTTGCCTGTAGATTCCAAAGCTCTGTAAGCTTCTGCTGTTCACAACCTGTGATTATGGAGGTGAATAATCTTGCAAGGACGTACCAATTGTGTGTTCTCTGATTTACAGGGCTAACTGCTGGAGCGTGTTCAAAGAAGGGCAACAAAGCTGGAGAAGGGTCTAGAGCACAAGTCATGTAAGGAGCAGCTGAGGGACCTGGGGTTGTTCAGTCTGGAGAAAAGGAGGTTCAGGGGAGACCTTCTCGCTCTTGACAGCTCCCTGAAAGGAGGCTGGAGCCAGGTGGGGTTGCTCTCTTCTCCCAAGGAACAAGTGACAGGACAAGAGGAAATGGCCTCGTTGCACCATGGTTGGTGCACAGGTTGGACATGAGGAAAAATGTCTCCCCCAAAAGGGCTATCAAGGCCTGAACCAGGCTGCCCAGGGCAGTGGTGGAGTCCCCATCCAAAAGGGTTTCAAAGCCATGTAGATGTGGTGCTGAGGGACATGGTTTAGTCCTGGCACCTGGCAGTGCTGTGTTAATGGTTGGACTTGATGATCTTGAAGGTCTTTTCCAACCAAACAATTATATGATTCTATAACTTTTTTTTTGAATGCTATTTGCATCACAAATGTCCCCTTCTGTGAACTCGGATTTCATTTTGCAAATGTTCTCTAATATTTCTGTAAAATTCAGTCTCAGAAAATGTTCCTTCTGTAAATTTCAGCTGCTGAACCGTGCCGGGACACTGAACACAGACAGTATGGGAAGAAACAGAGGATTCATGAAGGTTGTTAGAAAGCACTCCCAGGAAGCTGCAGTCAGCATTTGCCTGTGGCATTATACCAAGGAGCCCAAAATCCTTGACCCTCCAAGCTCTTTAACAGTATTTTCATGCAGCCCCAAGACTCTCCACCTTCCCTGCTTTTCTGCAGCCTGCTTCTCCCCATCAATCTCAGCCTACTCACTTCCCTCCCCTCCCTGAGCAATACCTTCCCCATCTAACCTTCAAGGCTTTCTCACCGGCAGGAATTCCTGCAGGTGGAGCTGGAATGACGTTCTGCTGCTGGGATAAGTGACGAGGCATTGGTTGTCACAGTAATTGACTCCCTGCGGTTCCGGCTTCTCGCACTGGCTCTGGATCTGCCTGTGCGTGCAGCTGCCTGGACGGAGCATCCTGCCCGGTGTCCTTGCCTTCTGCAGACAGTCCGAGCAGTGGGTGGCCCTTCTGCCTTTCAGCTCGTGCTAAATCGTGGCACTTTGACCACCTCCGGATGACGGAGCTGGAATATTGAAGGACGTGCAGCGGTTGGGTTCCTTTTCTTACAATAGGTGTCCTGATTGAATTTTGACGGGAGGGAATCTCGTTCCATCGCTTGTCCGCTAAGGACAGTGATGAAAGGCATGGTCTGTAGTGGAAAACAATCTGTTACTGGGTTCAGCTGTGTTAGTGTTATCCACGATAAGGTTGTCTTCACCACGGCTTTGGTCTGACTTCTCTCAGGAGGCCTCAGCTTTCCCAGATGCTGGGCAGCCCGAGGGTATGCAAGGACAGCAAGAAATTCAGGGGCTGTCTGTTGGTGGGTAATTCTGCAGTTAACTGTTTTCTGTAGATGACTGTTGCCTCTAAACCCCAAACTGGAGATGTGAGCCCCTGGTTTGGCTCCCACTGCACCTTCACTGTGTTGTTAGATCCCACCAGCAGAGTGTCTCCCAGGCTGAGAAATAACCACTAAAGCACAGGAAGGCTCCAAAAAGTTAGGAACGTGCTCCAAACACCAAAATACAGATAGAATCATAGAAGGGGGTCATATTCTTGGGACTGTGCCAGCAGCGTCACAACCCCTGCAGCCATGAAATGGGACCATCGGCCACTTCATCTATGGCAGGTACAAAACTTTGGCTGTGCTGAGTTCACTGGTGGGTCTCCAGCAAGAAGCAGGATCTGATGAAGTGCCTGAGAAAGACCTTGTGCCCTCGCCTTGCTCCCTCCCATTCTGGGACATTTTGCAGCTTCAGGGCTTCCTGAGCTGGAAGTTAATCTGTAACTTAATGTGTAATAGTCCTTGATGGACTTCTGCCAGTTTGTTTAAACATCTGTGTTACGGGCCCTCTGTGTGTCTTCTTGTAAGGAGCTCTGCAATCGTGTGACAGACCTGGAGAGATGTTTCAGTAATGCTCCAAAGTCAGTTTTTCCTGGTACATTGTCTTTTTGCAGTTGCTTCTAAAGGCCTCCTGCATCCCCTGGCAGTTCTCTGGCAGGAGGAGCATCATGCAGGCCTGCTTCTGATGTTTCTTCCCCCCTGCCCCCCCCCACCCCAAGAGTTTTGGAGAGGGTGGTCCACTACTGTGGAGGGCAGCAGGCCAGGGCTGGGGGAGCTGCTGTGCAAATTGTTGAGCTAGTGCTGGGGTTTGGTGTGAGTCCCACAAGACTCTGCTTCAAAAATGTACATTCTCAGCTCTGTCCAAAAAGCAGAGCTCAGCTCAAATGGCTGAACTAAGCCAGCTGAGATGGTCCCTCCCTTCCCTGCTCCTCTGCTTTCACTCTGTTTCCCTGTGAATACCTGGTGGAAGACCTCACGTGTGTCCCATCTCGATGTCTACGTGGGTATATCCGTGCCCCTCCTGTGCAGAGCTGATGCTCTCACAGGTCCCTCTCCCCTGGATATTTTCTGTTTGCCTTTTTTTTAAAATTTATTTTATTTTATTTTATTTCTTCTTCCCGCAGTTCAAGAGCCCAGGTTATTTTAGCACAGTAAACATTTTTTTGACAGTTAGTGACATGACTAAATCCTTCTCCTCTCCTCCCCCTTAGTTTATTATTTAAGGGGAGAAGATGATTAAATCCAGCAGAGCTGATTTGAACTCTCTGTCAGCAGGAAGAGGGCGGCCGATGGGGGTCTGTCAAGCTGCAGAGTTTGCGTTCATCAGCATCTTGGGAGAAACAGAGATGCCAGCTGCTTAGAAACATCTGGTTTGGGTTTTTCTCCCTCCACCCCCACCTTTCCTTCCCCTTCTTTCTTTCCTCCCTTCCCCTTCTTTCTTTCCTCCCTTCCCCTTCTTTCTTTCCTCCCTTCCCCTTCTTTTTCTTTTCTTTCTGTCTCTGTGTTTTGGACAGTCTAACTTTACTGACTCAATTTTGGATCCAGTGAGGTGACAGCTCGGTTTCTCCTTTTGTACCAGAGCCCTACCCAGGGTTCTGGGTTGGAAGTCCAAGTGAGGGTCAGCCAGAGCAGTAAACTGTCTGGTCACATGTTTCTGAAGGAGAAGATATTTTTGTTCGAGGCTGGGCTCTGTGCTCGCCCAAGGGTGCAGTCTCTGGTTAACGTAATGCCAGCATGAAGCAGGGAGAGAAAGCCAGGGCCCCTCTGTGCAAAGGGAGAAAGTGTTTTCCTAACCTCGGTGGCATGGAAACACAAGCAGTTGGAGTGAAAGAAGCCCCAGTAGAGTTAATTAAGTGTTGCATTTAAGAGGCAGAATCAAAGGGCATCGCTTTGCATTTGTTGAATGTAGCTTTTCCTGCTCTTGAGGGCCAGGCAAGGGTTGAGTTACCTATGCTGTTTGGGATGAGGAGGCAATCTGGAACTGCGCATACATGAGGGGTTCAAGAGAGCAGTTGGGAGCTCCTCCAAGTAGTGCTTTGCTCCCCAGCAAGGCTTCAGCCTGCCTGACGAAGCCAGTGTGCTGTATCTACAATCAGGAAAGATGCAGGGCTGGAGGGTCCCCTCTTCTCTGTCCTCTTTTCTGATGTGTCTATAAATCCAGTACCCACTGGAGACTGAACTAACCAAGCTGGTGCATCTGTAGAGCGGTGTGTCATCCCGTGCTCAGGTCCTGCTGTGTCACCTCCCAGTGGGGTTCATCCTGCCTAATAACCCAGGCAGTGCCCTGTGCTGATGTGGTAGACTGGCTCGGCATTGGCTTTGGTTCTCCATCAGCCAGAGGGACTGGTGGCTGTGCAGCCCAGATATCCCTTCAAGGCCACGGTTTGGTCATCACCAAGATCAGGAACCTGTGGCTTGAAATAATCAGTGCTGTTTCCTGTGGTCCAGATGCCATTGAAACTGGAAAACGCAGAGTAATCTTGTTTTGGTGTCTACCTGCACCTTGCTAGAGGAATGTTCTGTTGTGCTACCAAACAGGCAGCAAAAGTGTGCCAAGATCAGCCGTTTCACCTATAAAGTGGAGCAGGCTCCATCTCCTGACATGGAAATGGAGCTTCTAACCTCACCCAAACACTTCCTCTTCTGCCAGTGTTATAGTGGGATGGATGGTGTCTCGTGGCGTTCTGGCAATTGAGGATGACTTGCAATATTTCAGGTCGTCTTGGGGTTGTCCTTTCACCTGCCTGTCTTTTCCCCTCAGTCTTCTGTGCTTCTGATGACTGACTTTGTTATCTTTGCTATTTCTAACCCTCTTTTTGGTCTCCGTCAGAGCTTGCTTTCTGCTGGGGGGAAGATGGAAAAGGTCAGCCTCTCACTAGTGAAGCTTATTTAATTTGTTTTGCTGCATCTGTGGGCAAACTCGCTTGTGTGTTGCTGGTCTAAACTACCAGGACCCTCCTGGACCCATGGTTGCTTCTTTATTTACCTCTTGTTTTTTCTTTTCTTTTTTTTTTTTTTTTTCCCTGCCATCTTGGCCCAGTATTCCCAGCTTTAGCTCTCCTACAAGACAAGAGCTTAGTGGACTCCAAACAGTAAATACAACTGACATTTGCAGCAGTCAAGTCTGATACAACGGGACTGGGATGCGGCAGCGCTTCTTTGTTCGGGCTTCTTTCCCCTCTTCTTGTAAAGCCTCTTTTAATCAGGAGCTAATGACAACTTTTGGTTGCGAGAGCTGATGTGCAGGGAAAAAAACCCCACCAACCAACCCAGTTTGCATTCAAAATAATGCAAACAGTTATAAATAGGAAAATCTGCAAGGATATAATCAAGCTATAGATTGCCCATTGTTACCCTCCCCAGAGATGATTTCTTGCCTCTGCTCTCTGGGCTGGGTCGTCATCTGGGTTTAGGAAAAACGTGTTTTCTCTTTATTCCAGTTACAAACCTGTGCAGCAGCTGCAGCCGGGTGTTGCAAGGCCGGGTTTTGAGCCGATCGAGAAAATATTTTGGTGGTTTGGATATTGCCATTCCAGTTGTCTCACGAACATTGTCTGACAGGCTACTGACGCCCTCTTCCCGCAGCTTAAACTGACCCCAGAAAGTGGGCCCATCTCCTCGGGGAGCGTGTTGCAGGCAGACGAGAAGTTGTTTCGCAACAGGTCAGAGCAGCAGCCTGTCAGGAAAACAGCTCCGACTTGGGAATAGAGGAACTATCTCTGCCTGCAGATGGTATGCAATAAGCTCGGGATTTTAATGACTCGCTGCAATTTATCCTATTGAAAGTCGCTGAGCCTGGAAAGAATTGGTAGCTGACGCTGAAGTCTCCATGCAGATCATAAAGCATTTAATACTTGGGTAATTTTATTTTATTTTTTTTGGTTGGTTTTTTTATTTTTCTCATTTTCCTCAACTGTTATACAGGAATGTAATGCGAAAGCTGGGTGCTTCTCCAAGCGTTTATTGAAATAGGGTGTTGTGGAGATGGCTTCTAAGTGGGGCAACAGTATTCTGGCCTTCTGATTTTTCTGCTAAAGTCCCCTAATAGACATATATGTATTTTTTTAAAAATAATTTGGTGGGGGTTTTTGCACTGGGAAGTTCTCACAGAAGTGCAGACGTCTTCAGTCACAGCATGACAATGAAGCTTGCCATGAAAACATCACAACCTGACAAAGCCCTCACGGTTATGGAAGGCAAGCGTTGCTTGATGATGTCACTTTTGTCCCAAAACGTGGTCTTTTTCTCATCTGTTTTGTGTGTCAGTCTCAAAGCATTTTCCCCTTTGCTTCGTTGTTTGCAGAGTAACCTTTGCTGAGGAATTGTGGTGTCCTGAGGGTTAAGTGACCTAATTTAATCTATGCTGCTTTCTTCCTTCTAACCTCAGAAGACAGAGACCCTGAACTGAAAAGTATATAAAAAGACTCTAATTAGCACAGGACAAATAATAAAATAAGGTCTCCTTGAAAAAGGGATTGATACTAATTTTCTAAATTAACGAGGGGTTGGAGTTAGACCAAACTGCAACTGTGGCACCTACTTGAATGCTCCACAGCATCCTTTTTGTTTTGTTTTGTTTTGGCTTTTTTGGCCTAGATCTTGGTAGGAAGGTGAGCTCCTAGGTGAAGTTACAGTTCTCATCAGAGAAAGTTGTCTTGTTTGGACACGTTGACAAGTCACTGATGTCCTTGTCAGCTGTAATGTCAACCTGACTGTCAGGAGGCAGCTACGGGTGAGAGAGGTGAAAGTGTCTGGCCTCACCTCCTGTGGCCCACCTGTGACAGGCAGGAAAATCTTGCTTTGATAAGCATCTGGGAAGGCCACTGGCTCATGTCTGAGCATGACATTGAGACTTCTGGGGGGCAAAGAGGTTATCTCAACCCCTCTCTCATCACAGGCTTGCTCAGAAGGTCTCACAAGGAGGAGCTGCTCTTAACCAGCCCTCAGCTTCCCTTCTGTAGAAGACAGACACCCCATGAAAGATGATTTTTTGGGTGGCCAGAATTGAAGGTCTCTTGCAAAAAGGCCCTGTGAGTCTGGGATTAGCTACACCACAGCCTGTAGCATCTTTGGCCAAATACCTGGTGAGCTGGTGCGTTTTTGCCAGGTTGAGAGGAAGAGTTTTGCTGGGTGCTCGGGGAACTCTTTCCTCCACCTGCAATTGTTCAGATGAACCTTCATTCGTCTTTATTGCTGTTTTTCTAATTCTTCTCTGGGATCCTAATGACAGTGATTATGCCAAATGCAGCACATTTCATGCACTCTGGAAATAATTTTTAGCCCCAACTGTCTCTCTCAGTGCTTGGAGGATCGTTAAAAATACTGCTTTTTAGAAGTAAGGTTTTTCTATCCTCCCCACTCTATTTGCAGTCTTGTATTAACCTACAAAGTAGTAAAATTGCTGACTTATTATGTTGCATTAATTAATTATCTCTATAGCAACTTGCACTGATGTCATAAATGTGGGAATTCAGCAGCACAGCTGGATGGAAAAAGAGCTAAAAGATAAATGGGGAGAAAGGCCTTTTTTTTGTTGTTTTTTTTTTTTTTTCAATGCTCAAATATCTGCAGCAGTTAAGGAAACAGAAAATTACTAGTGACGAAATACTTTGCATAGTTTCTCTTTTGCTGCCCCATTTCCCATCTCCATTACATAGGTCGTGCACATTCCTGCTAAAGAGGTTTTTCAGGCTGCTGGTATGTTTACTCACCTCCTCAAAGTACTGGGTTATTGCCTGCTTGCTTTTATAGTGATCCATGGAAATGCAGGCAGCAGGGCTTCTCCCTGCAGGAGGAATCCCTTTGGCTTCAGCAAAAGATGATGATGGTGAAAAGCTGGACATAAGCTGGCCTGGTCCTCTTGCAGCCCAGAAGCCACTGGCACCCTGGGCTGCATCCCCAGCAGTGTGGACAGCACGTCCAGGGAGGGGATTCTGCCCCTCCGCCCTGGTGAGATCCCCCCCTGCAGTGCTGGGTCCAGCTCTGGAGTCCTCAGCACAGGAGAGACAGGGACCTGTTGGAGCGGGGCCAGAG
>WTSP01018804.1:0-18511 GCA_025331215.1 Actenoides lindsayi | reverse complement strand
CTCTTCCTCCGGATCTCGGACTGCTGCAGCAGCTGCACCGGCCCCTGCTTGGCCGGCCGGTCCAGAGTCTGTATGTTGGGCTGGCTGGTGACGGGGCCGCAGATGACGGTCTCCTGGGGGGAGCTGGCCTCCGACTGACTGTCGCAGCTCGACGTCGACAGCTCGTTGCACGACGTGCCGCTCTCTCCCTCCTTGTCGCCTTTGCCGTTCTTGCAGCAGCAGTCGCAGTGGGACGAGGCCCAGCGGGAGGGCTCACCTGCAAGAGGAACACAGAGCGCCCCGGGGTTACCGCAGCTCCGACCCCCCGCCGCAACCCTGAGACAGGCTGGTCACCCGAGTGTGCTGGGGTTACTGCAGCTCCGACCCCCCGCCGCACCCCGAGACAGGCTGGTCACCCAGCACTGGGCTGGCTGCTGCCGGCCGGCCCCCAGCAGAGCGGGCAGGGATGCAGCCAGCCAGGGTGGCAGGACACCTCTCGGAGAGCTTTCCTGACCGTCACCACAAACCCTCAGCAAAACCTCCACCCGCTCTCCGGTGGGACCCAATTTCCAGTAACATCAGGGCTCCTTCACCCGCTCGCGGAACACCCCTCATTTCTCCAGCCATCTCATCAGCATCCCCAGCTTTAGCTGTCAGATGACGCAGCCAGAGCCAGCAGCCTCCACCCCGGGGGACATCACCCCCAGTGTCCAGCCAGACCCTGGCCCCTGTGGACACCGCGTGTCACTTTGGGGGCGGCCTCCCCACACCCGAGTCTGGGTCGTGCACAAACCAGAGGCTTTGGGAAACAGTCCTGCCTTTGCATAACCCATCGGGGATGGGCAGCCTGAATAGCACTTGATTTATTCCCTGATTCATGCAGCAGCACGTGGCTTGGTTTTCTGTTTTTCAGCTGGAGAGATGCCCAAGCGCACTAATCCGTGACAAAGGGGCAGAGCTGGCACCGGGAACAACTGTTCCCTGACCAAACCACTGCAATAATCATGGATTTAAATGTCATTTGGAACCATCCGTCTTCCCACTAAAACGTAATTATCATTTCCTACTCGGGCAGATTGGTAACATTATCCAGATCAAGGAAAGCGTCATTTAGCTTTGCAGCTTCAAACCAGCAGCACAGCCCCTGCTGTCCCCCCGCGAAGGGACCGGGGCCCCGTTGCCAGGATGGCACCCCAGCATTTCTGGCAGTGGTGCAAGGGCAGGGGAAGGGAACTGGGAGGGAGAACGGCCTGGTCAGAGCTGCCTGGGAGCAGAGCCTGGAGGAGGGGGCTTTGCAAGCTCCTGGCGGCAAAATGCTACCAAGCTGCACTGCTGATGGTCACTGCCCAGCTCCCCCATTTCTCCATCTTTCCCACAGCCATGAACACAACAGATATATTGTACAGAAACAGTGGAAATACAGAAGTCATGAAGCACCTCCTCATCTCTTCCTTCCTCTTGCCCATCAATGATGAAGGAGCCTTTCAGTCTGTGAGCTCTGTGGCTAAACGTAATTTATAGACTTGCCTCGAGACCCTTCCTGTATCTTGTCTGAAAAAAGTCAATAGTGGCTAAACTGAAAGTTTTTATCATTTGCTCGGCTTTGACAGAGGCTTTGCGCACCGAGCCCTCGCAAAGCCCCGCTCACACTGCTTCTGGAAACACGCGCGTGCGGATGGGCAGCCCCCGGTCGCAGGTGATGGGGCAGCTCGGGGAGGGGTTCCTGTGCTGCAGCGACCGATGGCTCCCTGCCAGGGCTGCCCTGGAGCCTCTGCCCTTCCCAAACACAGAGCCGGTTATGCCAGCAAGCAACCGGCGGTGCTTGAAAGGCAAAAATTATTCAGGAGGAAGGGAAGCGGTGAGGGTGTTTCTGGCCGGCCCCGTGCAGAGACAGAGCTGCCGGGAGGGAATTGCCTCCTGCCTGGCGCAGGGCAGCCCCTGATCTCCTTTTCCCCGTTTCCTCTGCACTCGCCTGGAATTCCTTTTCCTCTTGTCTCCTGTACAATCAGTCATTCTCCCCATGCTGCTCGTGTGCATTTAGGGACAACAGCGGATGCTACCGGAGGAAATATACTTGATGAGCACGGGCAATGCCAGCAGCTCCTTCACCCCGCGTTCCCCTCCTCCGGATGCCAGGCTCCTGAGCTCCTGGCGGGCAGCACTGGGGATGCTGGCTGGCACCTGCAGCGGGCCATGTGCTCCCCCTGCCTTTGCTGCTTCCCCGGCCCACGCTGACCTGAACAAAGTCTGAAAACGGTGAAAAATGAGTTGAGAGGGAAAAGGTTCCTGCTCAGGTCAGTTCCCACTGGCACATCATGCAACCTTCTCCTACATCCTTCTGCTGGCTCTGAGCGTGGCAGGTTTCAGTGCCTCCCTAAGAGTCTCTAAGCAAATTCACAGGGACATTCAGCTGAAGTCCATCCACATCCCATAGCAGCAGGACAGCCCATGAAACCTGAATCAACGGGCTGAGCTCAGCCAGACAAGGAACAAAACTCCATCATGTGCCTGTAGTGCCCAAACAGCCCAGACACCAAACATCTGACACCAAATATCATCAGACACCTAACATCCAACACCCAACTTCATTAGACACCAAATATCATCAGACACTCAGTGTCATCAGACAGACACCAAATATCATCAGACACCAAATAGCATCATCAGACCACTGCAGCAGCACAGGACATTGCTACCATCACCTAATGAGCTTTTGCAAACCTGAGCTGAAGACCAGCCCACGCTCGGGTCGCAGACACCTCCTCCCAGCTCTGACTTCCCAGCTATGGGGAAGAAGATGAGGCCCAGCTCCCTGTGCCCCCGCTGCAGGGGCTGGACTCTGCTCAGGGATGGCTCCATGGGCAGGGGACCCACCAGCTGCCATCAGGCACATCTAGAGTATATACTTCATTACCACAAAACAAGACTTTCATAAGTTAATTAAGACCTAATAGATGCTAATTTCACTTAATGAATATTCACCAACGATGGGCATGCTGCGGGTGAGCTGGGAGGCAGAAATTCATCTATTCATGAGGCAGAACGGCCAAAACCAGATGAGATGCGGGCACTGGAAAGGGCCGCGGGGTTTGGAGAGGTTCCCTGGGCAGAGCCCTCCCGCCGGCACCAGCGTTCAGAGAGCTGGGCTGGCTCACTGGCAGCGGGGCTTGGCAGGTGAGCGGGTGCCCAGCAGCAGATGCTCCGGGCACGGCGAGCACTGTGGCCAGAGATCCCCAGACACCCCAGGAAAGGCGAGAGCCTGGCTGAGCAGCTGCCGCAGCAGCAGGGAGAGCGCAACCCGGCGAGCTCCCTTTGCAGCCTGCGCAACCGCCCCACTCTGCCAGAGGAGACGGGGCACAAAGGCCAACGGATTTTTTTGCTAAATATGTTTTTGAGACCTTTAAAGGGTGGGGAAGTCTGTACACGTGAGTAAATACCTTCTCAAAACCCACCCGGCCAGTCTGGCTTCAGCCTTCCCAGCACCCTGCCCTTGCTGGGAGGGTGGGTAGTGGGCATCGCTAGACATGTACTTTTAGCTACAAAATGAGCTTAAATTTCATGCCGCAAAGACCTTGATATAATCATTACGTGAACAACATACCAGGCTAGCTGGAGCAGTACATTAAGAAAACCTAAGGAGAGGGGGAAAGCTAAGGAGAAAATTGAATTGCCCTTTAGCATTTAATGAGGCAGGGGAAAAAATAATTTTCATTAAGTTATCTTTGGATACTAGAAGAAGAAAAAAAAGAAAGGTTCCAGTATTAAGCAATAGTACATGAAAAATACATCTGTGCCAGCCAGGATCAAAGTAAGGACCACGCGAGGAAGCCGGCTCTGCTAGTTAAAGCGGTTGTGTAAAATTCTCTGATCTCACGTCGAGCGAGCTGAGCTCCGCTCCGTGGCAGATGCCCAACAAACAGAGCAGGCAGAGCTGCCTCGTTTGCTGCTTCGTCAGCTCCCTTTGCCTAATTGTGACACAGCCAGGCACGGGCTGTGGCAACCTCTGCTCCCCGCGCGCTGACAAACCGTCCAGACACGGGCTGCCTGAAGCGGCTCCTGTCCCCTCCTCAGGAGCCGGCCGATGCCCCGGGGAGCACCAGGGCAGACTTGCCAAAACACAGGGAAAACCCTCAGTCTAAGGCCAGCTCTCAGGCCCCTGAACTTACCAGCTAAGCAAACTTCTTCATTAACTCTGTTTTGCAAGGAGAGGGAAGCACCTGCAGCAGCATCCACCCATGTAAGACCCACCCACACAGAGCCCGTGGCTGAGCATGGATGGGTGCTGAGCACGGATGGGTGCTGAGCCCCGAGAACGGCCACCATGCCAGCAGCCAATTGAACATTGCACTGATTTAACCACAGAATTCATTAATTAATGTCTAAACGCTTTGAGATTCTTAGATAAAAGGGGCTAATTAATTCTGGCCTGGCTTTCCTGCTTTTCTCCCTGATCTCAGCACATTTCTCTCCCAGTGCCCTAATTATAATTATTATTATTAGAAGCTTCTGAAGAAGCAGCAAAGCCTCTGATGTATAATTGACACACAAACGATCAGCCATCCGGTTTTCCTCTTCTCCCTCTTTCACAACAAACATGCTGCAAGCAGGGACCGGGAAATCCCCGGGAAGAGGACGGTTGGTGTGCCAAAAAACAGGGAGGAGAGAGAAGCTAGGATATAAAATAAAATTGGCTGGACCTTCAAACCAGAATCACCGACGAGCTTTTTATTGCAAGAAATGGCACGTCGTCCCTACCCCCAGCCATCGTGAAGTCCATCTCAGATACAGCAATGTTTGAAGTTTCTCATCGCTCAGCCTGGGATAACCCAGCCGACGGAGACAGAGCCGGGTGCCACCGGGCAGCACTTCCCCGTCCCCACGGTCCCTCTGACCCCCAGCGATGCCACGATTGGCGGGGGCTGGCAGGGGCCTCACCCCCCCCAAAGCCCAGTGCTGCAGCAGGCTGGGGCAGCTCCCCTTCCCCAAAGTAGGTTTTTGCATTGGTCACCCAGTAAAAGGCTCACAGAAAAGGGAATACTATTCCAATTTAAATGCTCTCCATAAGTAACTGCCAAGCGAGTGCTGTTTTACCGTGTAGCTGCATCTACCTCTGGGACTGGCCCCAGTCTCAGCCTCTACCTGTCCCCCCTGATCTAATCCTGCTGACAGATGATCTGGCTGCTGCTGCACCAGTAAGAACCCGTCACC
The DNA here is from genome assembly GCA_025331215.1 of Actenoides lindsayi. Lineage (NCBI taxonomy): Eukaryota > Metazoa > Chordata > Aves > Coraciiformes > Alcedinidae > Actenoides > Actenoides lindsayi. The sequence goes on along the minus strand of WTSP01018804.1, from coordinate 13,324 downwards.
CCCTGCTCCCCGAGCCCACCTGGAACCGCAGAGAGAGCACAATCGGGTGTGTGAAACCTCTGACAGATCCCAGGAGGAAGAGCTGAGCGCTTCTCGGGCACTGATAAATGCTGTTGTCTGGAAACTGCAACATTCTGAAGGAGCAGGGTGATTTCAATGACATTTGCACTGGGGAAGTGCTCGTTGAGATCACTTCAACACCTCCCATCATTTTGACATCTGTATTATTAATTTCAGTATCACACTACATAGAGTTAATTTTCTGTTATAATGCTTCAGACTTAGAAATACACGATGCTGTGATATTTCAGAGTGACTGTTACAAATTACTATTCTACAAGGAATTACAAAAACTTAATATTTTTTTTTTTCTACTGAATTAGGGATGAAAGTACACGTTGTTAGGTGAGAACATGCAATGGGATGGAGGCTGCTCTCTCATGCGGCTCTGACCCTACAGGCAGGAGAGCTCATTCTCCTCAGAATTCTGTTCCTTTTACACAATTTCTACAGTTTTCACAGCCCTTTTTCCTGAGGTTTGAGGGCTTTTGCATTTTCCTGGGGGTTGTTTTTTTGGGTTGGTCTGCAGCAAGGCTGCTCTGGGGATGGGCACTGAACCAGCCCCAGGAGAGTCTTTCAGGAGACCCGTCTGGGAATGGACAATGTCTTCAGGCAAGGCACAAAGGTTCCACACCACAGGCTTTGTGGGGCAGAGGTATTTTCAGTACCCAGATGTTCACAACCTCTACGCATGGGAGCTGCACCAACCTTTCAGTCTGTGATCATCCTCATCGGAGCCATTTTCCTGTCCTGCTGTTCTCAACCCAGTCTTGCTCATTTATGTTCTCCTTTCACCTTTGACTCTTCTTACGGCTTCTTCTACTTTAAAGCTTTGTTTTTGGCTTTATTGCTTTTTATTTTTTTTTAATATTTCTATTTGATGCTCCTTTTCTTCATTCTTGTCTCCGTGACCTGAACCTCTCCAGTGTCCTCAGCTTTTGCACTCTCTTCCACACTTTATCTCTTCTGCTGGGGCTAATTGCAGCATCTGATCCCCATTTGAGTGATAATTAACACCTGTGCCCAATTAGGCAGGACCATGGGCAGGTGGGAGCAGGACAGCCCCCACCCTGGGCCAGGCAGCCTCTGGATCTCCAGCCCCAGGGACCATCACCTGAGTGCTTGGGAGGGACTGGTTCCCTACGTTCACCTTTGTGTCCAACCTTCTCAAGCAAGTATTCTCCTTTCAACACCAAAATAATGAAGTGTCGAGGCTTTTAAAAATATCACACATTATTCATATGGTAAATAAAAAATTGATTGCCTCCAGGCCTGAAGATAAGGTAACGTAGGGAAAGTGCCAATGTGATTTAGATCACCCATTCATGCATGCACAACGCCTCAAAACAGGGTTTGCATCCATGCATGAATTAAAGGCGTTGTGATTGATGAGAGACCAACGTCTAATTGGTGTTTTAATAAATACATTCTGACTTGGTAATCGAGCTAAATTTATCAGCAGAAAATGCCCCTGTCTAAATAAAATTACTAAGGTAAAGCTTAGGAACAATGACAAATGCCAGGCAAGTAATTGGCTCTGGGATCAGTGCTGGCAGCAGGATGGACATGCGGTAGATTTATTTGCATTTAGGATCAAGTATCTTCAGCAAAATTTCCGTGAGCAAACAAAACGAGGGAAGGACTTGACAGCAATGTTCTTGGTTTGAACTCTCCTGTCCGACCAAAGGCAGTGGCGAAGGGGAAGGACGGGAATGGGTGGGGGTGATGGCTGCTGCCAGGCACAGGTAGGGAGTTAATACCATTTTTCACCCTTCTGAGAGGAGCTGTGATACCTGGGTGCTGCTGTGAGCTGCTCTCCACAGACACCTGGTTCTTTCCTAGTCCATTCTACTAAATTGAATTTTCTATTTTAATTTCTTTTTTCCATTTAAATTTTCCGAACTCACCAAGTCAGTGTAAAAAACAGAATTGTTCACCCATGGTCTCTCTGGGGAGGTCTGTGATTCATGCAAGAGGATTTCAGCCAGTCCCAAGGCAGCACATACACTTTGATCAGGAGTCCCTCAGCACTTTGTCATTTTACCAGCACTCCTGCCATCTTTCCTGAAACCCTCGATCCTGGATATGAACTTCTCTGAGAGTATCAAATTTATTCGAAAATAAAAACAAGTTCTCAAATGGCAGAGAAAATGTGAGACCTGGTGTTAAAATACCAGCAGGCATATTAAATGAACCAAAATATTTACACATGGATCTTTCTCAAAGTAATATGTGATGCAGCTAAAATTCTGAGTGCAACGAGCAGCAGGAAGCGTTAGCAGCAGCGTGGTAAGGAACAGAACGCATTCAGAGAACTTGATCAACCCTGGACACTGACCTTGTCAGAAAGTTTCTGGAAGCTGTGAGGTACCCCAAGTCGTACGGACTCCTCCTTGTACTTCATAACAGAAGCCTGGTTATCAGAGGAAAACCTCTTCTGTGGTCAATTTATTCTTTTGAGCATCGCTTTGCTATGCAATAAACATTTTTTACCACAGCAAGTGTCTCCATCATCAATTCAGGTCATCTGTCAACTTCTGTTGTTTCTGATTATGGCCTCTTCAAATCAATCCTTTTTCTAAACCTCTTTATCAGCCTCTCCATAGCTGCTGTCTGCTGAACGAGATCCCTCTCTGGTAGCACTGTAGAAATCACTGAAGCTTCCACAGCCCAGATGTATCTGCCTTTCCACTTTCTAGTTCTCCTCCTCTCAGTAAAGCCTGTGGTCAGTCAGAAGCAGGAGCACAGCTGAGAAATACTCTCAGTTCTTCCCTGTATTTTCCATTGACCGTCCAGCAAGCACTGAGCCTGGAGAAGAACAGTACAATGAATAGCCTGGTTTGTAGGAAGAGCTGAAGACGCCTGACTATTCAGCATTTCCAATACAAGAAGCAATTCAAGGAGTGATCCAGCACTGTTGGCTTCCTTGGTTTGTCCTCCCCTTGTCAAATACTGTGGTTAGGAACAATACTTGGCCAGCAGGCCTGGGGCATTTCAGTACATGTTGCTCTGGGAAAATCACAGTGATGTGATAAACTGATGCGTAAGTTTTCTGCTGGCAGCAGTGTTTGTTCTTTCTGTCCTTCTGTCAAACATTTCTAGCTCAGTTCACAGAGTATTAGGAGCTGCCTCTACCAGCATCCTCCCTCTTTATGTCCAGCTTTGCCCCCTCAAATTTAACACTTGTCTGTATATTTTTTGATTTATTACTGCTGTATTAATACCTCATCTTAACACAATCTTTCCTTTTACCTTCTGTAACTTTAACTTTATGCTCAAGAACCGGAAAGTGAAGTCTGATTGAATGATTGAATGAAGCCAGGCTGGGTTAAAGAGCGAGGACTCTCCTCAGTCTGCTCTGAACAATCCCCCGGAGATCACCACGGGTGAGCCCAGCCCTGCTCTGCCCTTCCCTTCCTGCAGGAGATGGGAAACCCTGGGGACTTTGGACCAGCCCCCAGAAACCAGCAACGCGGGCGGATCGCGGGTAGAACCCCGCTGGTTGTTTCGCACTGACAGATTCCTCATGCTTATGCAGAAAGAAATTCCAATCTCCCATTAATTAAAACACAGGTGAAACCTAATGAGTCTGAATAAGCAGCAAACACTTCCCCTCCCAGTGCCCTCATTTCAGAACCGCCTGATGAACATCACGGCAGACTCCTCGGCAGCTAAAGCAAAGCAACTCAGAGCTAGATGAGTGTCAACAAAGCACCAAAGCTGGGTCGCGGCACCGAGCTGGGGCAGTAGCGGCACCAAGCTGGGGCAGTAGCCGCCCCAGCGCCTCGTGCCCGTAGCCGTGCACAGCTCTGAGCAGGTGCCAAAGACCTCAGAGACAGACCCACATATATACACAGAGATCTAAAAAACACAGCTCACATTCAAACTTGAGCCCTGTTTTGGACACCTGCTTTAATTAGCAAAGCCAGAGAGTGCATTGCTGCTGCTTCTGGAAGGTACAGGTTATAAAGATCAAGGCTATAAAGTGCCAGCAGATGGTCATGGTACCACAGGAGCCACGGGGCTTGAATTTTTGAAGATTAGAACTCATGAACTCAAAAATGCTCTGGAGATATGAAGCTATCATGTCAGCCTATGTTGTTCCAATTAATCGCAATCAATTGCTAATTGAGAGCTATTTTAAGACTTGTCATTACTCTGAACATAATGTAGAATAATTTGTGTGTTCCCCTTTACCCCCACCACAAATGACATCACTGCAAAGAAACCTCAGGAAACGGAGTAAAAATGAGTAACAGGAGCCAGATTCCTTATTTCCTTCTGCCTCTTTAGCAGGTACAATAAATCAGGAGCTGTACATTTCAAAAATGTAAGAGACAAGGACGGAGACAAGGACCGAGACAAGGACCGAGACAAGGACAGACAAGGCATCTCAGTCGCTTGTTGGGCCTCCACCTCTAAAACTCTCCAGAATGGCAGCTCTGATATGATGGAGCAAATACATTTGCTTATTCCCTGGATTTCCAGACAGTGCAAATGTCTCTTCTGTTGAAATTAATGTCTTCCAAGAACACTGCACCTAGACCAGTGTCTCACCACTCTCACAGTGAAGAACTTCTTACCTCCATCTAATCTAAGTCTGCCCTCTTTCAGTTTGAAACTGTTTTCTCCTCATCCCATCACTACACTCCTGATAAAAAGTCACTCCCCATCCTTCTCTGTAGCCCCTTGAAGTACTGGAAGGTCTCAAGAAGGTCTCCTGGGAGCCTGCTCTTCTCCAGGCTGAACAACCCCAACCATCTCATATACAGAGACGGAACAAAGCGTGGGAGCTGAGAAACACTCCGGTTTAATGATGGCAGCAGGAGAGATGCACCTGCAAGCAAGAGCACAACACTGCAGAGCTGAAAGCGAGAGGCAGAGAGTTATCAACCTACGATGAGTTTATTAGAGAGGTTTCTTCTCTGCCTAGTTTAGCCCCGTTTGCCGGAGCTGCCCCCTGAGCCCTGGTGGCCCTGGCAGAGCCGAGGGGAATTGCTGCTTCCCGGGCGGTGAGCAGTGCTGTGATATATGTGGTTGTCATGGAGGGAGATGAACCACGGCTTGTGCAGCCGGACCGGGTGGCAGCGAGAGGGTGCGGGACCAGCCGAGCAGCCAGCAACGGTTCTCCTGCCGAGAGATCCCACTGAAAAAGTGCCTGATTGAAAATTACCCGGAAAATCACTTTCTTCTTCCCTGCCGAAAGCCATTACTGATCTCCTCATTGCTACGATACGGTTTCATCCTAATCCTGGACTTGTTGTAAACAATCCGATGTCCTCCACTTACGGTTTAGCATTGCAGACAATGGCCACGTGTGCCCCACGCAGGGACAGCAGCCACACAGCCAGGAGCTGCCCGCTGACTGCGGCACCTCTGACAAAGGGGCTGCTCGTTGGTTGGTGTTCCCCAGCTGACACAACCTACCCTTCCTCCATCGTAAGGATGCAGCCCTGAACGAAGTCACAAATTACTTCTGTAGTTTACAGGAAGCAACCAACCCCTCCAGGTCCTTTCCTGCCGGGCACTTTCCAGCTGCTCTGCCCCAGCCTGGGGTTGTTGTGACCCAAGGGCAGGACCCAGCCCTTGGCCTGGTTGAACCTCATAGCACTGGCTTCAGCCCATCGCTCCAGCCTGGCCAGACCCCTCTGTAGAGCCTCTGACCCTCCAGCAGATCAACACTCCTGCCCAACTTGGTGTCATCTGCAAACTTACTGAGCGTGCCTCGATCCCATTGTTGATCACAGAAAACTGTGGTATCTCTCTGAAAAGGGGCACCAACAAGTAACTCGTGCTCTTTGCTGCAGCAGCACACGGCCGACAGCCTCCAGCCGAGCCTCAGCTTTCATAAATGGCTTCTTAGAACGATGTTATGTGGTGCTGGCACCTCAGGCAAAGGAATGCCAGTGCGGGGCAGTGGGTCCCATCCTGGGAGCTGTGCCCCAGGGACGTGGGTGTTGTGGGGTGCGGGTGGTGGTGGCTCAACGCCCACCCTGAGCTCAGCCTCACGCTGCCCAGAGCCACTGGGTCCCGCTCCCACCAGCGCGGTTCGGCCGTCTCAAGGTAGATACCGCGGCTATAAAGCAAAGCAGAAAGCCAGGGGCTCCAGCTGAGGAGCAGCCCTGCAGGGCTGCTGGTTATCAATTATCTGGAGCGTGACAAAGGCAGCTGCTGCCAGGAGAGAGGAGGGAAGGCTGAACCTGCAGCCAGGGCACGGGCGGTACCTGAGCTCTGCACCAGGGCTGCTGCATGTCCGGGGCTGTCAGATATCCCCTTTACAGGGGCAGATGCTTGTTTTTTATGAGCTATTTAAGACACTCTCTCAGGAAGTTTTCATTTTTTTTCCTGTCTGAACCTCATAAACCAGCCTTCTGCTCTACAGAGATAAATTCGGTTTATGTGAGAGAAACATTCCCAGCCACAATGGGCTTTGCCTTAAATCCTGTATCTTGCTGCTTAGCGTTGCTGTGGCTCAGCTTGGTTTATTTTCTATCCTTTAAGTGGTGAATTGAACTTTAAGAAATGAATGGTTTGGTTTATCAGTCTTAGCATCTAGACCAAAGCACTTTTGCATCAAATAAATGCATGCGGTGGGAAACCCTCCAGATAATGCTTTAAAAAATCCAGCAGTTTATTCCAAGCAGTTTTAGCAGCCGCTTCAGGACCAATCACATTACCCATGCCTGGGCAAGCCTAACTGCTCCCAGATCAGCTCTCCTGGTCGGTGAAGGGGAGGACCTTGAGGGGGGCGAGGGGAGTGCCGGGCCACGGCAGCAGCCTGGCAGTGAGGGCAGCAGGCACCGGGCTCGGCTCCCAGCGCGAGGCAGGTCGCTATCTAGGTCACTCTGAAGCTCTCCAGCACGCAGCGTTGGCATGAACGAGACACTCGACTATGTCTATTTTTGCAATGCACAAAAAACAACTGTAGAAGCTGAGCAAAGCCCGACCTGCCCCCTCACTTCTGACGGCAAGGAAGGTACTGCCCAGAAGGGGACACGGCCTTCGGACCGGTGACTCCAGAAAAAGAACCAGTAACATCTGTGAGCCTGCTCTGTGGGAGCAAATCCAAGTGAGGTCTGGAGCAAGTGACATTTGGAGTCAGAAAACTAAAGGAACCAGAACACCCACGCTGGGCTGATGGGGGGGGGTGTGCCGGTTGCAGCGAACCAGAGGAATCTGACTGGGAAGTGAGGGGGAGATGGGCACCAAGAGGCAGGCGGGGACGTGGCACGCTGGGCTGGATCAGTTCAGGGAACCTAAATATACAGCTCTGCCCTGCAGTTAGAGAAGAAGAAAGGACATTTTTTTTTTCTTTTTTTTTTTTTTTTTTCCTGCTGAATCTAACAGATTATTAGATATTCTCTTCCATATGCTTCTACAGGAGGATGCAAACAGTCTTTAGAGATGTTAGTGGTTCCTATTACACTCTGTGGGGTTTTAGTGTCATTTACAGAGACTCTACGAGTAACAGTATTATTAAATTCTATACTTCTCCCCAAGAATGCAGAAAATCTCAATGATTATGAGTCCAGCGCCTCTGTGGGTGAAAAACATACACCCAGGAAATCTTGGAGCATTACAGATGTATTAAAAATAATAATAATGGAGGGATTTTTCTACACACTGTAATGTGGAAATGCACCAAACATGGAGAAATTGGACTAAGTGTCCTTTGACCTAGAAGAAATGCTGAAAATTTAAGTAGGCTCTCAGCTATGTAAAGAGCTGATCCTAATCCCTCTGGAAATAATGTGAGTATCCCCACCGACTGAAGAAGGCTTCAAAGGAGCACACCAGCTGCAGCTGTAGCATCGCGGTGTCCTTTTGTACTCGTTACCTTATAGACACTTTATTGCTTCAGAAATCTCTCCATCTCACAGCTATCCCAAAGCCAATAAGGCAGACTGAAGGCAGGCTGAGCCTAAAGAAACCTTAAAAGAACCCCAACATATACAGAGTTAATTTCAGGGTTGGTACGTTAAGCTTCCCAGGCTGGTTTAGTGATTACTCCTCAACACAACCCCGAGTAGGTTGGCAGAGGAGCAGGTCACGGGTAGTAGCAACCCGGCTACGGCTGCTTGGGGAACGGGTCTGTTTGCACAACGTGACCGAGGGATGTTGCAGAGGAAACCTGCATCTGCAGGAAACAAGCCCCAGACAGGAACGCATGGCAGTCGGGGTCACCACCATCGTGTCACAGCGGCGGGAGGGAGGTCTCAGAGAAGCCCTGGCCGAGCAGATGGTGTTGCCCCGGCTCTCCTGGAAGGGATGGAGCTGAGGAGTAATGTAACACCCAGGCAGTGTCCCGGTGGTGGCAGGGATTCACGTCACCCATCCAGGGCCGAGAGGGGCTGGAGGGAGGGTACCGCCGGGAGCCATCACTGAGGAAGGGAGCGCGGCTGCTTTTGCCTGTTCCAGGGGAATTTCCACATACCCAATCCCCAGAGAGTCTCCGGCACAAGGTGTGTTCCAGCAGCCTCCAGCTCCTCATTTACTGCCCTAGGAGCAGATCCTGCACCGTGGGGTGTCGGGTGGGTGGTGAACTGGTGCCCCCAGCAGAACTCCCGTGCTGGTGGGGACAGGTCCTGGCTGAGGGCTCTCCGTGTATCTAAAGGCTCTCTGAAATAGAACGCGTGTAACCGCTCCTCCGAAGTGCCCAACGGGCAGCACAACCACTGCAGCAGGTACCACACGGTACGGCTGCCACCACAGACGAGCCGTTTCAGGTGAGTTCCAGCCGACACCTTGCAATGTTTTCTAAAGATTGCATATTGGAGGACCGCACACCTTCCCACGTGTGCCTGCACGATTCAGAACGGAACAGGCACGTTAGGGGTGCTTCTGCCTTTTTTTCCTCACATATTTACTTCTGGCAGTGAGCAAATCATTTCAGCCGTTGTCAGCGCCTGGCAACGTCACTCGTTAACACACCTCAGCGTTTGCTAGAGGTGCGGTAGCTTTACTTTGACAAGGAGGCTGGGAAGAAACACTGGTGGGAGCTTCACGTGCGGCTTGTGACAGCAAACCAAAAAGCACCTACAAACCAGCACCTTGGCTACAAGCTGTTCCTCCCGCTGTGGTCCTTCGGGTCAGATGAGAACAGTTACGCAGACACGATGATGAGGACACCGACTGCTCGGTGCCAACTCTCACACTGCCTGTCGGGGTTTGCACGGGGCAAGGGAGACACTGGGGCCCCCAGGCTGAGGACACACACCCCCCCCCCGGCTCTGTCACTGCCAACGTTTGGAAGCAAGGAACCCTCCGGAGTTATAACACCAAAGAAGGCATTTTTTTTTTCTTTGCTTTGCCCGGTGCAGGTGTTTGATACCGGGGAGAAGTGCGAGTGCTCAGCCCGGCAGAGCCCACGAGGCTCTGCCTGCGAAGAAGGCATTCTCCCCACACTGAAATAAGAAGTAATTACAAGAGGTGGGATTACATAATGTCCAGGGAATGAGGTGACCTCAAAAAGGCCTTTCTCGCTACCCGTGGTGAGGCCGTCGTGTAGACAAACAGGCCGTGCTGGAAGGCAGATGCACCAGCCCAGCTTCACAGTGAGACTCCCAGTCTCCACCTGACCGGGAAGCGTTGACGCCAAAGCCACGCGGGCAATGCTACAGGAAAAGTCTCCTGGGAAAAGAGCGCGGTTTTAGCGAAGCAGACTGTTCAGCTGCTCTAATCATACTAATTACTCGCAACGTTTCCTCTCTCCCTTCCCTCCTGCACCCTCTTGGGCCCTTTTCCCTTCAAATCAGCTACGGAATCAAAGTAATTTGGTCAAGTAAGAAGCTCATTAACACAGGATGCAGCTCAACGGCACAAGAAAACACAGAACACCACAAAGATCCATCCACCCTGACACCCCGACAGAGGAACTTGAACACAGCCGAGGGGCTTTCTCTGGCGGGGGGGTGGGGGGGGATGTGGCACCAGGGGAGGGGGAGAAGGGCCTCATCCTGCACATGAAGGGCTTCAGGACCCAGCTCAGCTTCAAACACTCTTGCCAGCACAGCCAACATCTCGCTCCATCTCCCCAGAGCCTGCTGCTGGGATGACTGAGGACATCCCAGCCATTGTGGGGAGGCTGGCTGCAGGCAGAGCCTGAAATCAGCCCCCCCTGCTTACCAAAGCCCATTCTCTCCTTTTTCCTCCACACCTCAATAGCCCAGGGTTTAAAAAAATCTCCCTCAGCTCTCCTCTTAATTCCCAGGCATAAGGAAGTGGTTTAGAGCTGGTTTTTGGGAGTCGTTTTCTTCTGCATCAGTCACCGACGCTAACACAGGGACCGGCTGCTCAGGTCGTCCCTACGGCTTTATTTCAGCTTTATCTGGTGAAAACCAGACACTGCAGCCTGGTTCTGCTGTTCGGGAAAGATAAATTATATTCTAAACGCACGCCTGACCTGCTGTTCCAGAGCCTTGTTTTAGTGGTTTACGGTCTTTACTTATTGATCAGGCAGGAGATCCTGCTCTGGGACTCCAAGCCGAGCGGGGTGGGGAGTTCGTGGGAGCGCTGGCTCGGCAGCGGGATGGGGAGCTGGGCGGTGGGCTCTGTGCTGGGCTGGCTCCTCGTGCAGTGCACCGGCCTCATTTCAGCATCGCTGCTCAGCCAAAAATACAGTGAATCCAGTTTTTAGTGGTGCAGACATAGAAATATAGAATCACAGACTGGTTTGAGGGGGAAGGGACCTTTAGAGCTCATCTAGTCAAATACCCTACAGTGAGCAGGGCCATCTGCAACTACAGCAAGTTGCTCAGAGCCCCATCCAACCTGACCTGGAAAGGTTCCAAGGATGGGACATCTCCCACAGGACCATTAAATTGAAGAAAAAGGCCCAAACTGTAATTTAAAGAGTCTAAATGTTTCAGCTTGAACTCAATACATTACTGTGTAAGAAAAGCTACTGCTTATACCATTCTCATCTTTCTCGTGAGCTGCTCAGGCCCAAGTCACCACTGTGGCAGCCCTGCTCCATCCTGCCCTGTCTGGTGGCTCTGCACCTTGTAAAGCTGCTGTCAGATGGGCACGGATCCGGCCAAAGGCATCTCCTGCTTTCTGGGGGGAGCTGATGTTCCTGACAGCTTTGCTCTGCGGCGATTAGAAGAAGCTGCAAATCCAGCGAGTAATTTCTAAAGGGAGCTGTTAGAGCTGAATTAATGCAGTGTAACACACACACACCACCACACACACAGCTCACCCCAGCTGACAGCCTCGGGCAGGGCTCGGGCTGGGCAGCAGATGCAGGCTGGGGTCCCCGTGCAGCCGGAGAGGCATGTGGTGGTCCCAGGACTGGGATAACAGGAACAGCAGCGGCAGAACTGTGCGGGACTTTGAGCAGTCGGGGTTTGGGTGCAGTGGGCCCATCCGGCTGTGCAGGGAGGAGGGAGAAGCTCAGCATCTCTCAGCCAGGAGAAGGGCACCGGTCACAGCTGGGAAGCCACGGGCTCCCCTGGTGCGGGATGCTCGTGGCTGGATTTATGCACTCTCTAGGGCTTAATATTGCATCTCGCACTCTCAAAGTTCAACCCGTTGCCTTCAAAAAATAAAACAAACTCATATTCAACATGGGAGATTAATCTCCAACACAAAATATTTAATTAATGCGGTGAAATTTCATTTCATGGGTACTTGCATTTGTGCTGTGATAAGCATTAGCTGAAGATCAGTGCATCACCAAATCCTGCCTAAGACAAAGGAACCATTCATCTACGTTGCAGCCAAGCATAACAAAAACCCAAGCACTGTTTTGGCACAGCTCTGTAATCTTTGCTGTATTAGTCCCTTACATGAATAATTTACAACTAAAGGTCTGTCTCATTGCCATCGCCAAATCAAAAGCCATTTGCACTAGTTATGATATCACAGTGACATCTTGGCTGAAACAGTTTTCATTTTGCCAGCCAATGTATTTAATTGAATTTAATGGATTTCTCTTACATATTAAGTGAAAATAAAATTAAAACAAACATTACCCGTATCTGGGAGAGATGCACACATTTTACTGCACCTATTCAAAAAGGGCTGCAAGGAGCACAGGCTGACGACCTGCCCAGCCTAGAAATCACTCCAAGTTCCACTCATTTCTAAGACACGGTTTGATGACCAGCAGATGAGCTGACCTGCGACACCTCATCACAGTGAGGGCAGTCCCAGGGCTACCAGGGCTACCCCGTCCTCCCAGCACAGCCACCGTGACTGGGTCACCCTGTGGTGGGCAGCGGGTGCCCAGTGGGACCAGGGCAGGGGCAGCTGTCGGGGAGGACCCGGGACCCTGCCGGCCCACGGGACAGGGCACGGAGCTGCTCCACCACGGCACCTGCTGCCTCCGGCCAAGCTCCCACTTGCTGCGGGAGTTTGTCATTGGGAAAGCTCCACAAATCCAAAACCAGTGAAAAGTCAGGTTCTCATTTACACATTAAGCCTTTTTATACCTCCCTTACTGCATACGAGGGCCGTAAAATAAGGAGCAATGTAATTTACTTCTGCTTCGAGGCCCCTTTACAGAGCCAAGATGATTTATGGGGCCTCGGTGCACATGACCAATAGGCCCTTAATATTTAACAGCTGTAAAAATATTGCACAAATGCTACGTATTACTGAGGCTGGTTTGGCCTACAGACTTAGCGTGATAACTCCGCATACATTGCAACTGGTCAAATATTAATCATTGAATAATTTATCTTGTGAATTTATTATGTTTTTAAAAAATCATTCAGCATATGTATTTGTCCACTCCGGTGCAAATGCATATTTATGATATGGTTACTACTGGTCTAATACATGTTTTCTGGTATCCTCATCTCAGGATAAACATAATAAGAGCCAAATTCGTCCTGAAGAAAAGAAAGGGAGGAGGGCCCAGTAAAAGTTTTATATGCAGGGCTACGCTTGGCGAAATGCTGCTGCCTGCATCCAGGGAGCTCTGAAAATGAGCAGTTGCAGTCTCTTTAAATATTGATGGTTTTGCTGGAACGGTTATGAAAGCACTGGAGAGGGTACTGGAGCTGATGCAAAGGCCCCAACACGTCAAGCAGAGCCCGCGGGGATCCCAGCAAGGCTTCCCAGTACGCGCTGCTGCCGGCACGCTCGCCCCTCGCACCCCAGCACCCTCCTGCCCCGCGCCCACGGAGAGTCCCCACCTCCCTCATCTCTGCCCAGCACACGTCCACGAAAGTGAACGGGAAGCTTCTTTGGTGTGAGGGTTTTGGAGGCTGTGCCAGGCTGCCCAGAGAGGCTGTGGAGTCTCCTTGTCTGGAGAGATTCC
>WTSP01018803.1:90729-103162 GCA_025331215.1 Actenoides lindsayi | reverse complement strand
CCACAATCAAAAATCACAAACCTCCCCCCCTACCCCCCTCAAACATTCCCATTTCTCTAATGTTATCATTCATCAAAATGGCGTCGGTTTTCAGCATCTACCAGTCTTTTTATTTAATATCCACGCTGGGGCTTCACAGCCGTGACCCTACGGAGACTAGGAGGAAGCACAAGGGGCTTCTGCAGCCCAGCTATCTCCTTCGCCCGTTTAACGATGGGTGAAAATAAATGGCAGCTGAAAGGAGACGGCAAACGCACTTTCCTCCTTCCACATCCTCTGGGTCGCAAGTTGAATTTCAGCCTTGCCGTGCGTTTTCCTCCTCCTTGGCCTCACTTCTATTGTCAGCGCATACACGGCGTGTGTTTGCCGTGCGGGGGGCGAGGGCTGGCTGGTGGCGGGGGGAGTCGCCTCTCGGCTGCGGGGACTCGCGAGTTAACATCCTGCTCTTCCTGGAGGAGATGAGTTATAACGGGACCAGCATCTCCTCTGTCCGTTTGCACTGGAGTCGTCATAACAATGCACCGAGGCAGAGGTGAATTTATTTACACAATATTAAGAGCAGCGGTCTGACTGTACATGGTGCACGGTTCAGCCAGCTATGTTGATACGGGAGGGCACGACTGTCACACACAGACACTTCTTGAGACGCATATAGTCTCGTATGAGGGAATTAAGGTGAACTGAGATAGTTTCTTCCTCTTAGGGGGGAAAAAACCCAAGAACTTTGTGAAACAGGTTTAATGATAAAAATCTTGATACCCATGCCAATGGGACGTTGCCTTAATTACTGAACAGAGCCTAAGTCTGCGAACCAGGGTATCCTTACTGCCTTGCACTTTTTAAACCCGTTACGGAAGGTTCTCAGACTCCAGTGTAGCTGGATTTAGCCAGAGGGGTGAGGGCACAGACAATCGTGTAGTTGCCGAATCAGACTGGGAATCCTTTTTTCTTTTTCCCCTCAATACCTTCCATATATATATTTTATTTTATTTTCTGTTCTGATTGTGTGCTTTAACGTTAGTGGTGGGTAAAAGGACTGGTATTGTCTATCTCGTCACCATTTAAGTGTATTTAAAATAAGTGACTTAGGCTTTTGATCAATTGGGAAAAATTCTTCTTAATGTCCTTTAATTAATGAGCTTAAAAGAGATCATTGTCGCTTAAGAAGTGCTAAAGGAATACATCAGGATTACTTAGGCAAGTGATTCCATCCGCACCATGTTGAGTTGTTTTCTTGGCAGTGGCTGAAATGCTTGGATTAAACCCCCACATTTTGGGTGGGTTATTTAGTAGCAGAGTAGTCGTTTTGCTCACTTAAGAAGAATGCAGGCAATAGCTAATTGCTATTCTCATGTGTTTACTAATGACAAACAAATAGCACATCAGAATTTACAATTCATTCCTTTTTAGTTTTGGCATTTCTTTTGCAGCATTTTCAAGCAAGGTTGTAGTTGTCACTAGGCACGTTTTCATGCAAGGCTGTATTTTTTTAAAAGGGGTCCAATCATTTCTGTGTGCTGTAGTTACCATTGGGAAAAAAATCGACCTTTGAGATATAATTTGGATTTTATTCTTTTACATAATTAAGGTGCTTGTGTGGATTCTTTTAATTTCATTTTAAAATTCAGAATAAAAGTACATATTTTAAAATGTCAAAGGCACGGTCTAAGCATATCTTGTAGAATGACGCAACTGGTTAGATGTAAATGTATGAATTACTGGATGAGTTTAAAGATGTAACATTTTATTTGTGGGTCTGGGGAGGAAAAGTCAAAGTTTGTAAGCCATATTAACCATGTGTATCTCAATTTTTCAGAGGATGGCCAGTATTTTCTAAAGGTCCTCATACCTAGTTATGCTGCTGGATCTATAATTGGGAAGGGAGGACAGACAATTGTTCAGTTGCAGAAAGAGACTGGGGCCACCATCAAGCTGTCTAAATCCAAAGATTTTTATCCAGGTAGGTGCGAAGATTAGCCAATTCTTTATTTGTAAATCTGAAGGGATGTATGTATGTGTCAGTGTGTTTAGTATATGGATGAGTAAGCTTCCAGTGCCGCTGGAAGCATTATTTATCAGAAAAGTATGTTCAAAAGTGCAACAGTGAATATAAATGTTATGTCTGTCTTGGTGTACTGAGTGAACTGGTAACTAACTGCTTGGAATATGTTTAAAGCTGTTTACAAAGTTTCTGTGTAATAATGTTTTTGTTAACTTCTTGATTGCTTTGTTTTTTAGTTTTTTAAATAAATAAAAATCTAGCTTTAAGGAACTAACTTGACAGCTGGCGTAGAAATAATTGTTCATTTGAAGTTTCCAGACATTGTAATGACAATTAAGCTAGAATGAGTAAAAATAAGAGGCCGCCTCTTAAAGAATGGGCCATTTACTTTAAATCCATTATGTACCTTCTTTCTGCTTCACTGCTTTGTTCACTGGCTCTGGAGAGAAGTAAAGAGGACAAGTGCTGCTCTTTAGGTATTCTTTATATTATGTTTATCATGATGGTGGAATAAAACTCTATTATGGAAGTGAAATACTTTGGATGACTAAAGAAATTCATATTTTCTATCAACTGTATTAATGCACGATAAATATTTTTTAATATTTGCATATAACAATAATAAATACCTGATTTAGCATTTCTCCTTTATAAGATTTCTGAAGAGGGGGGTCTTACATAATGATATACAAGATTTTAGCTTCTGCAATTGAATAATCTGATTCTTTCCTAAAGATGAACAAATCAGCATTCTGTAATTGAACTTTGTTCTAGAGGACTTTTTAAAAACTGCTGCAAAGTAATAACGTAGCTGACTCTTGTTGGTGTTTTGATCTTGTGATTTTGAAGAATAACTGATGATTTAGAATTGATTTGGCTTTTTTTTCCTGTTGGAAAGATAAGAGCTGCTTTCTGTTTGTTCTAGTTTAACAAGGTGACTGAATTCTACAAAATAGTGGAGGCAGTTGATATAGATGTGGACTGAATACTAGGATTAGAGCATTTAGCTTTCCTGTTGTCTAACTTTAGTACTGGGCAGAAAGAGGGTAATTTTTCATTAATGGAGGGATTGTGGTCTATTTCCAGTGGTGATTTTTGATGTGGAAGTTGTAGTGCACCTGTTGTACATCTCCTTAATGACTGTAGTTTATAATACTTAAATGTCAGAGCTTAAGGTGATGCATGTAGATTTTTCTAGTGGAAAGATACAGCTTATGAACTGCTGCTTGTTGTATTTGAGGTTTGGTGTGTTTTGTTTTTTTTTGTTGGGATTTGTTTATTTATTTATTTTTAGAAAGTTAGAAAAAAAATGATCCTCTATTTTGAAAGGTATGTTACGGTGGAAAAAAATCAATGTAGAATTATGAAAACTCTTGGAAGAAATAAAAGCATTCAAAAGAGCCTGATTGCAGAATTAATAACATAATATGGGTAAAGAACCGCAATAGTAAATTAAATTCACTGTCAATAGATGAAAATGACATGGATTTTCTGCATTATACATGAGGTGGTATCAGATATGCAAAGATGTTACAGAAAATTGGTGTTTATGAAGAATATTCCAAATACTAAATTACATGCCTTTTCATTCTACTACAGTTTATTTACATTCACTTGGAAAGGACGCTCCACAGATTAGATCTTTTGTTCAGCGCTCTAGCATAGTTCTTCTGTTTTCTGATTAAATCAGAATTACATATTTTTTTGCGTGGCAAATTGTAAAGATACAGCAGTAGTAGCAGAAGAACCTTTGAAAAATAAAAATTAGCAAGCTAGAATGACATGAGTAAAAACATTTGTGACATTCTCTTAAAATCAGTAGTAATAGTATGAATAGAGCAGGGAGGCTCAAGTAGTTTCACTGTAACAGGTGCAAATGAAGTGCCAGTTTGACTTTGTGCAGTCTGCTTTGAATTTGCAGCCACTTTGTGTTGTATAGAAAATGAGTGTTTTAAGTTGGTGACTGATACCTGCTAAAGCGTAGAACAGGGGTGAGAAATGGATTTTGGTGTGACTAGCTCTCATTTGTCTTTGTTTGCGTTTGACCACCAGCCCATGGAATTTTCGGAGGTCCTGGCATTCCCTGAGCGGATGTCTTTTGGGTTTCTTCCAGACTCTTGTGCTCGTATAGCATTAAGGAATACAAACTTTGTGAAACAGCTATACAAATATATGGTTTATTTTTCTTACAAAGTTTCTTAAAAAAATATTTTGTTTTTCTAATAGAAGTTACTTAGTTTTTACCTCTGATGGTTGTGACTGTACATGTGTTTAATGTATGTTTCGCTGTGGAATGTTCTCTTAACGAAGCTTCTGTGAAACTTGCCTGTATTTCTGAAAAGTTTTAGCACAGTCTGAGTAAGTTGCTGTTTGGAAAGGAGGAAGTTCATTGTAATACAGAAGTCATGAGTAGTTCCTATGATCTAATAGTTTTCTTTTTTTTTCCCCCCCTCTGTGATATAGGACTTCAGTATGCAGACTGATTTCTGTTGGAATTATTTTTTGCGTCAAAAGGTGACACAATTACTGAAGAATTATATGGCAGCTCTAATTACAAGAAATTGAAGGAAAAAACAGCCTTGCATTGAACACTTTAGTTTACAAAATAAGCAATATATAAATACATTACTGTCCACTACAGTCTTATTTTTCAGTACACAATTTATTGTTCTCTTTTCAGGTCACCAACTAACTTTTTCTAATTGTTTTACTTCTGCAATTTGACTTTGGTTCTTGTGCTTAGATTATTTCTGATTCTTTTCTGTTCAGGTTTGTTCCCCTAGATAGTGGAAATTTAAATGAAAATGGCATAATATGCCCTACCTTTAAAGTAAATGGTGCTGATCCTTTCTTCAGAGAAGTACAGAGTGTGTATTGACTTTTAGGTTGTGGTCCAAAATTTAAATACAGATGTAGCCATGCTACTTTAATATTAATGAAGTGGACTTCATAAAGAAAGTGGCTGTTCTTTGAAGCTATTTCAATGTATCGTTTATTTTGAATAATACAAAAAAAAGAGTATTTCTGTTGTTTTAAGCTCTCATTATCTTATCTGTTTCTCCATTCTGAATTATAGTGAGCACTGGACTGAAAATTACTCTGGGGATATGTATTTTTTTCCATTGTGAATGCTGGCATGCACTCTCACTTTCTCTCTCATGCATTCTTACTCGTTCTTTCTGTGCGCCTGCCCCAGTCTCTCACATACACACACGCGCGCACAAAATTATGTTACATCACATCATGTTGTTTATCTTGCAACAGGATCTTGCCTGGTCTGAACTTGGTGCTTGAGTGAATTTGAGCTCGGTCAGTGTTTTTCAATTTACTAGAATATGAAGTCATATGTGTACTGAAATTAGATCATATTAAGAGCAGAGATTAATAAAAATGTAATTAAATGGGGATAATGTTTTACTGCTTTTAACAATAGATTAGCCGTGTTGTTTTAATAGCAGATTTCTAATCAGTAGTGATTTAAATGTTTGGAGAATACAAAAGGTGGAAGTTTCTTCCCCCGCCTTGTGTAGAGAGTGTGTGAAGTGCTGTGTGGCTACATTATGTTTTTACCAAGTGACTTGTATTTGAGATGTTTTGTAGTTGAATATCAGATTTATTTTTTTTTGAAACATTGATGTATTGTGGGAGATAGTCTAGCTAATCTTTGTGCAAGTGCCCTTTTCAAAACACTCATATTTTGACTCTTAAAAACCTTGCAAATACATTGAATGTGCAAGTAACACAACTTCACAGGAATTTATAATTAATAATTTTACTTTCTAGCTTCATTACTTCTATTAAACTGTTACGAAGGGGGAAGGCATGATACATGAAGCTTGATTCACTGTTATTTTCTTTATATACTAAAGGAATTGTAGTGTTAATTTATTCTTAAAAATTGCCTAAAGTCCACTAGGGAAAGAACCTATTTTAAACATCAGCACTTGAAATAACGTTGAAGTGAAATACTGCTTTTGCAGCTATGGAAGAAGAAAGAGTAATGGAGTTAGAAGCAGGATTGGCTTTAGTTATTTACTATTTGTTGTCACAGTTCCTTGAAGGTGGTTTGTCTTACATCAATAAATGCATTTCAGTTTTACTCTAGATACTTTTAATTTTTTCAGAGGTGTTGACATTAGCTAATTAGAGACCTCATAACTGTATATCTAAGATTTTCAGATTCTCTTGTAACCATTTGCTTATATGAGTAGCTTTGGGGTTAATGGGACTGAGGAAATGACTTAATAGTGATTAGAGATTTCAGAGGTGGAATCTAGAGCTGTGTAGGTTTGTAAAGTAATCACTGATCTTTCTAAGAGTTTAAAACGACAACAACAAAAAAACCAACACAAAACCCCAAAAAACAACCGCCAAAAACCCCCAAATATTGATTGTCAGTTGTTCAGAGAGATAATTCTCAGTTGGACAGTTGTGTGTTGCCTGGTTACTGGAACAGAATAAAAAGTTAGCTTGTTAGCTAGCAGATCCTTAGTATTTTACATTTAAAAGGGAGTTGAAGCTGAATATGTAGCCTGGTATGATCCTGAGATTGCTACTTATCTAACTCACCCAGTGTACTACCACTTTGCAGCTTCTCATTTGGTAGACTTAGAGAAATTCTGAGTAGAATTAGAGAAATTTTGAGTAGAAGTTTACGTAGAAATTTTGCACTGATTTCTTCTACGTGTAGGGACTTATTCATGTTAATGAGCAAATAAACTTTGACATAGTAAATGGCTTTGTTTTGCACGGAAGTGCTGCGTCTAAGAAAGGTTTAAAGCAACCTGTGTTAGATTTGAAATAGGTAATCTAACTTTAATAAATGTTATAGACTAACTGTATATGCACTTGAGAAAATAAAGAACAAAATGAGGATGGCTGTTATCAGGGTAATGCTGTATTTAATTATTTTCAACTTTTTTCTTCTGATTGCTTTTGACTAGTTTTCTATATAATTGAAAACCAACTGATTGTCAGTAAATTAGAAACCTTGTGTAGATGAAGGTGCTTCTAGTAACAGTTGTTTTTTGATAAAGTTGAGATTTCTGTAAAGCAATTATTCATTAAGAGTATCTATTTTCTGTAGTCATGCATTCTGGGGAAAAAAACCCAACACAACAAAACTACAAACAAACAAAAAACCAATCTAAAACCAAAACCCAAGAAAAGCAGCCAAAATTAGTATGCACTGAAAATTTTAAATTTTCCTCTTTCATAAAGTTTAAAATTTCTATACAATACTGCAATCATATTTGGGAGATAGATCAAAGATTTAACGGATGTTAGAACGTAGGTCTTGGAGCTAATAATTAAAATGTATAAACAGGGAATGTCTGAATCTCTTTAATTGTTTTCCTTTTCTACCTCATACAGTTAAATAAGCATATTCTTGCTTTTCTTAATGGGTGCAACCTGTAGCAAGCAGTACCTTTTTTCAAGTGCTCTTTGATCTTGTTTGTTCTCTAATTCTTTAATTGCATTAATTCTTTAATTGCATTAATTCTTTCATTAACTTGAATAATTAACTTAGCATTTGACCACATAATTTATTTCGTAAGTGACCAGTAGCTTTTTGGCGATGGAAGAAAACTTTGGATTTAGTGAATTAGTCAGACTGGCTTTTAAAATTGGAGCATAGAGGGATTTGGGAGGAGGGCTTGTGCCTGATTGCTATCTCATTTCCATCTTTGGACACAGCTCTAGCATAAAGTTAAGCAACATCTGTAAAGATTTGACAGGCAAACATCTCTCTGGGAGTCATCGTTGCATCATGCAGCAGGTGCAGTCAGCTTTGCAGTCTGTCTTAAGAAGAGACTAGTTTGTTTTTTAACATTTATCAGTAGTCTGGTGGGAGTTAATGACTTGGTGAGGAGTATGGTAGTTGTCAGTTGTCCAGTGTTGGAATGCTGCAGGTAATTGGGCTGGACTGGTGAGAGCTGTGGCAGTGTGCTTCTCACGTTGCACTGCAGCTGCTGTTGATCTTAATTAATCTGACCCTCAGAGGCTGCAGTGTCATAGTATAAAACGCAATACACACTAGAAATGGGAAGGCTGCTTTTTCAACTTTTATTGATGGTCATGTTTTTAGGCAGACCTTTGGGTTCTCTAATTGGATTTGTTTGACGCATAAAATTCTTAACAAACCTCAATCTAAAACTGTTTTTTCCTGTTCATCAAATATGTCTGTGGAGAAATTAAGCTGATAAACATGGTTTTGAAATGTCAGCATTATAATGGACTTAGCAAAAATATCTGTGTTTATTCTGACAAGAAATACAATTGTTTGTAGATGAAAAAAGTTATATTGTTCATGTCTGGTATGAATTTCTGGTGTACTGCAGTATGCTCTGTAGTGGAGTATGCTTGTTGCTTGTGCTGGCTAGCTTAGGGTTGTGGTTCTTTTCAGGAATTCTAGTAACACAGAAACATGTAAAATTGGAGTTTGGTATTTGGCAGTTGAAATAAATGAGTGTGCTGTGCATGTGCAAGACTATTCATTTACTGTAGATACATTACTATCTTCTTCCTGTCTGCATGACACAGCTTTAGGACACTATCAGGTTCTTTACATTAACTGTGTTATTCAGGGCCATTCTGTCTTGTCATCTCCCAGAGGCAATATCAAACCAGAGTTTAGCCTAAAGATCTTATAAATGTTACATTACAGTCTTGTAAGCTTCTATTCCATCCTATTTTTGCTTTGATTTCAGGGATATCTGCATCCCAATTTATGATTATTCATAACACTGTAAGGATTAAACACATTGCTTGTATTTTAGTTTAAAAATAGAGAATTGATTGTCAGGATACTCTGTTTTAAATTTCCCCAATATTTAATAGACATATTAAATATTGTAATACATAATAAAATGACAACTATGTAAATTCCATGTCTCCCACCCCCCCATTAACTTGTTTTCACTTTAACAAATTTGATAATTAATTATGGTTGAATCTGATTGAGGTTTACTTAATATTAAATGTGCTATTCTTGATTGTAGCCAAACATTAAAATTAATTTGCAAGTACTTAACTGGTCTGATTGAAATGTCAGTTTAAGGCAGTATTTGGAACCAGGTCTATGGAAGTCAGCTCCCAACTAACATGCACGATGCTAACATGCCTTTATAACTTTTGAATATGAATTTATTGCTCTTTGCTTGAGCTAGTTATGAGCAATACTGTTGTGCATTGTTCTTCTTGAATTCTGAATTGCAATAGATTTTGTGTAAGGTTTAAGTGTTCTGCATAATAGGTGGACAAAATTAAGTCTCCTTCATGAAAGGCGAGAGAATGTAGGTTGGTGTATGAAGTAGCTGATGTAAATAACTAGCTATGTGACCAGGCAGTACTTGAAAGAATAGTGTATTAGGGACCAGGTTTAAAGTGGTACTTTGGTGGTATGAATGATCTGGGGTCAGATCCCTCATGAGGAAGAGACGCCCTTTTCAACCTATGTATATGAAAGCAATTATGTAATATTAGCTTTTGCTGAATATAAAGAAGCATGAGTCTCAGACAGAATTTCTTATTTGCCTGGTCTTGTAGGTTTTGATTGTGAAAAGACTAAACATCTGTTTTTCATCATTGATCTCTCACTGCATCCTGCAGGGCCTGTCATCTCAGCATTGACAGGATCAGATGAAAAATACAATCGATGTGTTGACATTTTTTTGAGAATCACTCAGGTAAGATTACTTGTTATACAGAACTACAGTGAAATTCATGGCTGCTGCTAATGTTTCACCAGTTGGAGCCTTTGCATTTTCAATCATTAATTAAATTAGATACTGAGGTTCTCTGCATGTTCCCTTGTTTCTATTTTAAAAGCACTTTTTGTGCCTTGCTAAGTGCCATTTAACTCTCTTGTAATTTCCCACATAAAGAGCTTCACACATTTGTACTATTTTCCCCCACTTCATAGAGTGACACCTGTTTGCTTGAATCAAGAACCATAGTGCACACCTCCAAAGCTCTTGGAAGATTTGTATGTACATGTATTTTATTTTATTTTAAAGTAGATACTTTAGTTCTTTTTAGATTCTTCATTTGCAATATGGGAAAGAAAATTCTCTGTAGAGAACCAGATAATCAGAGGCAGCAGCAATTTATCATCATCATAGTGTGTTCTAAAGCCTGATTTTCAGACTGTATATGAAAAATCACAAATATTTAAGTGAATATACACCTGTCTAATCTTTATAACATTGGTTATTGAAAATACTTATTTGAAGTCATGCACTGGAAAAGTAGGAAATGGCATGTGTCCATTCAGTTGACTTTGTTGGACATCCAGTGTTCTTATTCAATTAAAATTGTATCAGAACGTATTCCTAAAGAGCTGGGCAGTGAAATAACCTGTCTATGAGGGAAGGGGGAGGAAATACCAGTTTGGCCATATGACAAGTTGGAGCTTGGTCTAGCTGAGATTTAGATTTTGTCCCCATCTATAATCTGGTGTTGGGAAGTGTCAGAGTGTAGGTAGGGTAGTGTATAGTAGTAGCGGCAATTCAGATGCTGCAGCAGATACTGTTTTGGGAGCAGTATTGAGCTGGAGTTATACAGTATTTATGTTTTATTGTTATCTGGTAGCTACCAACAGTTTTCCTGAGGAACAGAAGATTAATAAAAAAAAAAAAAGGAAGTAGGTGGCTTTTTAGCAATTTATTGACCTGGACTTGAAGAAAACTTCTGTGGAACAAGAGAGGCTCTTCTGGCATTCTGTCTGTGCTGATTTTCAAAGGTCTGCAATGAAATGCTGCTACTGAATGCCTTATAGCTTTATAAAAATTATTTGTTGCAATTTGAATTGTTAGACATAGAACGTGTATGGAGTTTGTTTTCTGTCTTGCATGTGTGTGCACACTTCATTCTTTGTATGTCTTCTACTTACTGTATTAGATGAACACTTGGTGACTCTGTCAATCTAAAGTAAAAATTGGATTCTCCAGGAACTCCTTGTTATATCACTTCCTAACTTCTGAGTCTTTTATTGTGCAGTGCAGCACACATAAGTCTACCGGTTTTTGTTGAGATTACTCTTTGTCTAGCATAGAGTTTCTAGCATAGTAAAATGCTCAAAAAAAAAAAAAAAGTGTGAAGTGTTAACTTGTTTTCAGGGATATAATTTTTTGGAGTTTTGTTTAGGTTGGTAATGCCAAGTGCTCATCTAGTAATTGCACTGCTTTTAACAATAATAAAATATGTACTTTGTAATTTTATAAACTGTCTAGTTCTGTATGGATCAACATCTATGACTAGCTATTCTAGTAAGTGCCAACATGATACATTAAATTAATAATGCTTTTTTTTTTTCTGACTTACTGATCCCATATGACCAGAAAAAAAAGGTGGGACAATTCTGTTCAATGAACAGGTGAACTCTTATGACATAAAGGAAAGAACCTCTGTAAAAAAAGTTGTTACCTTGAGTAGCCAGTAGCTCTTCATTTTACTTGAGTTCATCATGAGTTCTTTCCCTGGATAACTAGTATTTAGAAGGAAACAAATGGTTCCTCAGGTAGCTAAATTTTGCATTAGTTAAGTTATTAAAAACAGTATTTTTAAGTTTATGTAGAAATCCACTTCTAAATGCAAGCTTCAGAGCTGTAGTCTTGCATATTCTTGATGAGAGAATCAATGAAATGGACAGCTATCTTTGTTTGCCTTTAGGTTTCCTGTACCTTTTAAGTATAAAACTCCCTCAGTTTATGCAAATGTTTTACAACCTAGTCTCGAAGACATAGAGTGAATAGTGGTAGCAAGGTCAGTGTTTGAATTAAATAATATATTTATACCTAGCTAATTTTTTTTTATTTCAGTTTTTAAATGGTGCTTTGTTGATTAGTGACTACATAATTTTTTCTTTCTGTATTATTTTTTCCAAAGGTGCATGTTTTTGATAGTACTTTCTATTTGAAAGAATGTGGGGTTTGATATTTAGAAGTAGTTTCTGTTCTGTTCTTCATACTTTATTAGCTTAGTACTTTCTGGATGGTTCGGACGTTAGAAGGGCACAAAATGTAGTCATTTGGAATTGTAAAATAAGTACCTTGACTTTACCCTTCTCCAGCATACCTGCTTATGCTTAGAATGAGGAAGAATGAACTCATTTTTTTTATCCACTTCTTGTCCTTTTTTTGATGGAATAGCTGAATATGGTACATAATGATTACCATGCTTTTAGTATTGGCTAGTCCAGGAACTTGTTAAGCTTCATCTTGTTCAAATTTTTTTTTTAATTTTTTTTTGGAAAGAACTGTCTGCTTGTAAATTTTGGCAGCTTTTTATTGGCCATCTGAAGATCATTGATTTTATTCCCCACCCCCCCCCCTCCCCCACGCCCACCCCCCCACTCTTGTAACTCTTCTGTTCTCTTTTATTTGAGTCTTTCAGGTTGTCAGTTTTGTCTCTTTCTGACACTCTAATATC
>WTSP01018803.1:52132-90629 GCA_025331215.1 Actenoides lindsayi | reverse complement strand
TATTTATCTTTAAGTATTTGACTTTTTATTAGAATGGAGAGTTCTGATTTGGGTGCCTTGTTTCTCCCAATACAAACTTTCAGGAATGATGATAACAGTTTATTAAGGGTTGTGGTATTTCAACTGCAATTAATATTTAATAACTTTCCCTAAAAATATGCATAAAGTTAAATGATCTCCTAGGGTAATGCAGGGATTTATTTTTTTTTTCTGTGTAATGTTACTGCATAGGAGCTCAGAATAGGTGTTCGTAATGCTTTTGATAGTAGTAAGCATCAAGGCATCTTGGATGCCTTGGATGGTCTTTCCCTGTCAAATATTCTGTGAAGACAAAACTAAGAAAGCATGAAGGGGTTTTGGTGTCCATTAGTGTATATTATTAGAAGTGTTTTTCTGTGATGAGGTTTTCATATTGTAAAGTATGTTGACTTGGGAGGTGCAGATAAACTCATGATGGGTATCTGATATTCAAGTCAAGTGTGCTTAAAACTAAAAGTGTTTCAGGAACTAATACAAATTTCATATTTGTAGTATGACCTACTTCAGGAGGGTCTAGGGTAATGTCTCAATGGTAATTTAGAGGAAAAAGTGATACTAGTAGTTATCTACTTAATTGTAATACAGTTTATTGGCAAATCAAGGGAGAATAATGGCATGTTTTATATGAAGTGATCCCAGCATATAAAGAAACAGGTGTGTGGACTGTAGTGTAGATTCAGATCCACAGATATTCTGGAATCCTCATAGGTAAGTCCCTATGTGAAGGAAAAGACCAAGATACCTTAATACATTTGAGTAGAGTTTATCTGTCTGTATTGAATCACATTTAAAGCTTCATTCTCCTTTAAGCAGGTTCCGTTGTTAATCTCTTCTAGAGTGCAGAAGTTTTCACATAGCAATTAAATGCTGGATCCTAAGGGGATTATCACTTTCCCTATTTCTTTTTCCCTTCCTCAGAAGCAAAAGATGGGTTTCATGTTGGATTTCTGTACAGATGTTTGTTCTGGTTAGAAACAATTAACTGGTGTCATCTGCTTCAAGGTGTGGGATGTCCCCTACATTTGCCCACTTCCGTGGGGCAAATTGAGGAATCTTGCTGGACAAGGCTGTTTTAAAGATACTGAATCATAGAATGTCAGGGGCTGGAAGGGACCTCGGAGGATCTTCTAGTCCAATCCCCCTGCCAGAGCAGGATTGCCTAGAGCAGATCACACAGGAACAAGTCCAGGTTGCTTTTGAAAGTCTCCAGAGATGGAGATTCCACCACCTTTCTGGGCAGCCTGTTCCAGTGCTCTGTTACCCTCACAGTGAAGAAGTATTTTCTCATGTTGAGGATGAACCTCCTGTTTTCCAGTTTATGGCCATTGCCTCATGTCCTGTCACTAGACACCACTGAGAAGAGCCTGGCCCCATCTTCCTGACACCCACCCTTTAGATATTTATAAGCACTGATAAGATCCCCCCTCAGCCTCTTGTTCTCCAAACTAAGGAGACCCAGCTCTTTCAGCCTTTTCTCATATGGTAGGTGCTTCAGGCCCTTAACCATCTTAGTGGCCCTGTGCTGGACCCTCTGCAGTAGTTGCTTGTCCTTCTTGAACTAGGCAGCCCAGGACTGGACATAGTACTCCAGGTGAGGCCTCACCAGCACAGAGCAGAGGGGGAGGATAACCTCCCTCAACCTGCTGGTCATGTTTTTCTTAATGCATCGCAGAACGTCAGTAGAAATATATATTTAATCTAAAAAATACTGTGTATATTCTGCTTATTTGGGAAAAAGCCAGTGTTTCAGTCTCAGCAATTATTTAATTTTAATAATTAATTTTTACATTATTTTTTAGAGCTCCAAGTTTTCCCTGTACAAACATTTAAATTCTGAATCTCAGAGAAGTCATTCAGCATGTTCTAAGTACTGGAAAATTTGTAGTTTATTTCATAAGCAGTTTAATGTGCATCTTCTTTTTTAATTCCACTTTTATACTTGTAAGTAAAACTTCCTTTTTTTAGATAGGGTGAAGATTTTTGAAAGGAATCAAAACCTGACAAATCATTTCTCATTCATTGTGTTGCTTGAGTTCAAATACTCCACTGAAGTTGAGCATTTCTTAAAGTTGTCCAAAGTATTTATATATGTGGGTTAGTATAGTGAGATACAGTTACTCCATTTTTCCACTGCTGGTGTTTCATTACTTTCAGTAAAAAAGAGTGCAAATTCCTATTCTTGCCTTTTAAGCATAAGGAACAAAAATGAGAATTTCTTTCCTCTTTTCTACTTCCTCCCAGGAAAGTGAGTGGAGACGCTTCTAGAAAGGCAGTAAAATTACCAGTAGTTTCTGTATACAAATATTAGATTCAGGTAAGTACTAAATTTACACAAGGTAGAATATGGATCCAGTCTACCTAGTCCCATATTGGCGTGTTTTCACACAGGGGTAGGTGAACAGAAGTGTATTTTTTTTAAAAGTAAATATATATGTATTATTT
Organism: Actenoides lindsayi; assembly: GCA_025331215.1. Lineage (NCBI taxonomy): Eukaryota > Metazoa > Chordata > Aves > Coraciiformes > Alcedinidae > Actenoides > Actenoides lindsayi. Next base: position 88,148 of record WTSP01018803.1, on the reverse strand, counting down.
AAATGTAGATATTTTGTTAGAAGACATTCTTTCCAAGGGTTTTCCCTTTTCTAGCAAAAGGAGGTTGGTTTGTCTGTTTGCTTGTTTTTTTTCCTCTGGTGCTTTTCTATGGTAGTTAACATTTACTGCTGCCTTTTCCCCTGAGGAGCAATGTGTTCTCACCAGTTTCTCACCATTTTCTAGCCTTGAAAACAATTGTAATTGAACTTCTCTCAGCTGGATAGAACAGTTTGAATCTTTGTTTGGAGATGTCTTTCTTCCTACATTCAGTTTTAATATGGTCAAGTTAAGGATATATACAGCAATAGTGGATATGCTTTGGTGAGGATCATGTAGGATGTTATAAAGAGATGTTTATCAAAAATAGGTATATAATACAGGTTATCAGTATGAATTTGTCAAATATACATGTTCTCTCCTTCTGGGATAAGAGTTTTATAGCCTTTTATTTTGGTTTATGGTCTCTTTGCAAGAAAAATTACATTGTTTTAAAAGTTCCTCTCAATTTTTGATGAAGAAATGTAACCCTTTACCAATTCCAAAAACAGGGCAAATGACAAAAAACTTTGCATATATAATTAATAATGTTTTGTAAGTGTCTTATTCTTTGACTTCGCTTAAAAACATGGTTTGATTTTTCTGATATTAGAAGAATAATTCTGCATCTTTATGTGCAGACTGGCTTTTTAATATATTTGTAAATATGTTCACTAATTCCATGTAGGAAAATACTGGCTTCGTGTTAATGTATGCCAGTCCTGCTAAAAGGTCCATTTTAAAAGAGAAGCGTTAGATCTAATCCAGATTCAGTTACAAATCCTCTTAAAACTAAATACTTTCTAGAACCTGTTTTCATTTGAAAATAGTTGCTCTTGTTAGAAGTGTTACAATTTTTTTCCCTTTATTCCAACACACTTGTTTTATTTTAGTTTTCAGAGGTGGAAATTGGAATTTATGAATTTATGAATCAGAATTTATGGAACTGACAGAATTGTCAAAAATGATGTAAACAATTAGTGGGAAGGTTTCATAACTCAAGTTGTAATCTGGAATGTTAAAAGGCACAGGTAAACTTTCTAAACATAAATTCTAAGGAAATATTGGCATTTAGACTTAAAATAGCAATCACTAAGTCAAATTGTCCTGTTTTTTGTTTATTATACATAATGTGTTTTGACTCATCTTTTAGAAGAATTGTTCGGACTTCTATCAGGGAGGAGACTGAAGTGTGTTTGGAAGAAATTGAATGTGTACATCATTCTGTTTTTCACTCAGGAAAAAAATGGTAGTACTTCAGTTTTGCCTATATTCTGAATAACCCAGTTGTTCACACAAGCTCCTATTCTTTATTTTTGCATGTGTTTAATTTTGAGCTTAATAGAAACCTCTGTAAAGGTGATGGCAGATTCAAGGACTTGATGCTCATTTAAGAACAAGCAGGGGAAAAAACTGGGGAGTCACTTCTTGGTTAAGCAGTTGTATGTTTCTATTTATAATGTAATCTGTGTTTCTAGAATAAGACAGTATGTTCAATTATATCTTGATATTGTCTGCTTTCTGTTGAAATAAGTTATCAAAAATGTTGCCTACAATTGATGAGAACTGAGGGAGACAGTGGAAGATACAGTTGATGACTGAGTGGTGTATTCTGTACTCCTGAACAAGAACTCAAAGTACTTGGAATGACTGCTACGTAGTTATTTGGCTGCTAAGGTGTTAACTCTTTGTTTCCGTGTGCATTTTGATTTTATTGTATTAAAACATGTGGTCCTGTTTGAGTTGCAGAAGGAGTGTGTAATGTTTCATGGTAATTGTGCAAGCTCTTTGCTTATTTACACAAAGAAACATTTAAAAAAACCCCAAACCGTCTGAACAGCTGAAGTGATACCAAGCACCAGCTGGGGAATCTGAGATCAAGTATTTTAGGGCATGATTTGTATTAAACTGCAATTACAATGTATGATTCTGCAGTAGCAATTGTTTTGAGTGAGGTCAAATTGCACATGAAGAAAGAGCACAAGTGAGGTCTGTCTTCACTGCAACTGATGTCTGCACATGTGCTGTTTCACAGTATTTTATTAATTACATGCAAAACTGGGAGAATGACTAGGTTGATTGTTTTATTTGTCCATTGTCAGTTAAGATTTAGTATGTAAATAGGTGAATTAGAATTGAAAGAAAAAATAAAAGTAGAAAATACTGTCTTTGAGGAACTTATTTGTACTACTGAAATTAATTTTACAACATAATATATTATAATAGGAAAGCTAGAATTACTAAAAAATTACAGAGACTTGTTCTTACATTTTTGGTGGTTTGTTTTTTTTTTTTTTTTTTTTAATCCATATATGTAGTGTATTCCATGTTAAAAACACAATATTGACCCACTGGTATAAAAGATAGCATTTTCTGTTTTCAGATAAAACAGTGCATTTTGACACATTGTTTAAAAACTAGAACAGCTCTGCATATGAAAACACAAACTGTGATAATTAGATAGATATGCCATATGTGGTAGTTTAAGTTGGCATGTATCTCACATGGCATGTTTAATGTACTGTATTACTGGAATTAGTAATTTTACAGCTGAAAGCTGTTAATTCTATTGTACTGACTCCCTCTCATGAACATGTAGGTAATGATGGAAGACCTTTTTCTTTGCAAAGCCCTGCTTCTGGTAACTTAAAATGTAGTTATAAGCTGCTGTGTTTTTAGTGGAATCTATGACTAGTTTGTGTTCCCCATCATATTTTAGGTGTTTGTAGCTTCTTCAGAATTCTAAGACTTCTTAAAACAATGATACAGTTAGTATTGAGGGATGGTCAGAATGTTTGCTGTAATAAAATCTCTATAATGAGGGAAGAAGAAAGGTCTGTTTTTTTTCCAAATAGACTCTCTTTTTTTTTTTTTTTCCCCCAATGCAGAACTTCCCTCACTTCTTAAGGCAAAAAAAAATTGGCAACCTTAAGCCCTTGAGAATGGTTAACAGTAGTTAAAGTCCTTGCGCTTGGCCTTTTCACACTGTGTAGCTAGATAGAAGTCAATGGTCACACATGACCGAAACATCAAGGGAGGAAGGCAAGATTTCCAGATGCAGCTAGGTATGGCTGGGTTGGAAGGAATTTTTTTTTTTTTTCAAAGCAGCTTGTATGGTGCTAAGTTTTAGATTTGTGACCAAAAAAGTGTTGACAACACACTCATGTTTTAACTGTTGTTGAACAGTGTTTGCACACTCACAAGGTCTTCTCTGTTTCTGACTCTACCCACCCCCTAGCGAGTAGATTTTGTGTGCACAGGAAGTTGAGACAAACAGATGACCTGAGCTGACTAAAGCTATTCCATGCCACATAATGTCATCTTAGCAACAAAATGGAGAGGAGGGGATTTTAGGTAGTGTTTTGGTCAAGAGAGTAGCTGGACAGTGGTTTACCCATGGGAAGTGGTGACTTATGGCCTTTGCATCACTTTGGATTTTTTTCTACTTTATCTTTGCCTTCACTTAAGAGTCAAGATAAAAATAGTTTAATGATTTTTCTAGCTTTTGCTCTTCCTATTTTCTTCTCACATCCAGTTGTGGGATGGAGGAGAGTGAGTGAGCAACTCTGTGGACTTAGCTGCTGGACAGAGTGAGGCCACCACAGGGAATATTAACTTTTTTGTCTTATGTAAATGTTTTTCCTTTCTAAAACTGTAGGGGAGGGGAACCCCAAACTTAATTTAATTTTTTCTTGGTATACTGGCAATCACTGCTAAGAGTTACAGAAATTGATTGAATTTACAGATCTGGGTGCTGGTTAGGTCCTCATGTGTGTTCTGTTATGTAGATCATTCTTGAGGTGCTTCTAGGTTGAGTGTTCAAAAGGAACACAGTGTAGGAGTCAACCAAGAGGTCTTATGGGAATTTAACTTAATTGAAGTGTTAGAAAGTAGGTGTGGAAAGGACCTCATGGATTAGGAAATCTGCTTCTCTACAGTCCTTCCAGACAAACCTGTAAAATCTCAATAATCATAGGGCTTTTAAGGCCCTCTTCCTGCCCCAGAATTGAGGTGATGTCACCAGTTGCAAACTCCTCAAGAGAAGTGCAAGGGAAGGTCTTTGAAGCATCTTTACTCACTGAAGATGTATGTCCTATATGAAAGAATATGAATATGACAAAGGAAATTGTGCCCTACGAGCTTTGTGCCTATTTGCATGAGATTACTCAAACAAGCTGGTGGGAAGGTAAAAATTTTATAGCAAAGTAAAGGGGGCATTACTTTTCCCTTCATAAAATAAATGTCATTTAGTTCATGAAAAGAACTGCTATCCTTTTTTGAAAGAACTATTAATAGGACATCATACTCATACAATCATACTCTTGGGTCATTAAGTCCAATTCTGTCTTATTGCAGGTAGCTATAATTCATAACCCCAGTCTATGGAAGTTCTTTGTAAGACAAATAGGGACTTCTGGAATGGTATGATTTCATTAGCACTGGGATTTGCTACTCAGTAGCCTTTATTCCTGAAAGTATGCATGATCACTTTCATAAAAAAACCCCAAAATTCAGTATGAAGGTAAGTTTTTAGTTTTGACAAGTTCTAATTGTAGAGTCAAGTGACTCCAACCATGGTGTCACATGAATATCTGATCAAGTTCATAAATTAATAATGTATAAGTTGAAAATTAGTTTACTAATGAAAACTGTGTTGGAATTAAGCATGGTATTCTAGAGAGAACACTACTACTTTTAAACCAACCATACTTTCTGCTAATTTGCATGACATTGTGGTTATATTTTCTTTCATATTCTATATGCTCCTCAGACATTTTCAGGCTGGATTCCCTTCTATGTTTTTTTATCATAATATAAGGTTGCATATGAAAAATGTACCCAATTCTATTTGCCTTCCCCAAGCCTAAACTGAAATTTCCACATCAAGTAGCTGAAAGCCTTCAGAGATTTAATTTCCTGTTGTTAATTGTTCTACATGGAAGGGCTGTGGAAACACATATTTAATTTTGTAACTAGATTCTAAAACAATTATGTGGACAGATCAGTGAGGAGAAGTATTTACTACTCCAGGTGTTTAAAGAGCCTTGCCTTTTTAAGCTCTTTTACTGTCATTGATCGTAGCTACTCTGTAACCTCTTAGTGATTACTTCTACTGTATGTACTCTTACCACTGTTTTGGCAACATGGAAGGGGAGTTGTTTAGATTTGTTGCAGTATTCTGAAAAAGGCAGGCAGGAAATCAAATAAGAGGTTTTTTCAACTCTTAAAAATTCTGCCTCTTTTGAAAATACACTAATGGGGTGAAATAGCTGCTTCTCTAGCTCAGTCTCAATGAGTTTTAAAATCAGATTTCGGGCGTTATACAGTGACCTTTATAAAAAGGGGCAGAACTTTTTGTATTGGGATTACTGTTGCATGTGTGTGCAAATGTAATAATTAGGTCACTTCAAAGATATATGTGCACACAAATATGCAGTGTGATGCTGTTAGATCCCTCTTACCTTTTTTTTTTTTCTAGATTTCTGTTATGACTTGCTTGTCACTTTTGTATCCTTTGCCTTTTCTTGTTCACAATGGTCATCTCATTTAAACTATATATGTATAGTTTACCTTAAAAGGTTGGACTAGATGATCCTTGGGGTCCATTCCAACCTGGTAGTCTATGATGCTATGATTCTATGCTTATATTTTTGGTGTGACCCACTCTGAAATCCACAGTTTGCTTGAATTACAGGCTCCTGCTGATTTCTAGAAAAGGGACAAGAAAATGAAACTGGAAAGAGAAGGCAGATTCAAATACTTCATCCAAGCAATACTCAACTGTGTGATCTCTAAACTCCTCGGCTAAAGATTTGGGAAAGTTTTATCGACTTCTAAACTGGAGTCTCAAGAAATTGTGTAAATTCAGGGATTTTTGTGAAAGGAAAAATTAAATATAGAGCGGTTTTTTGATTGCTCTGGTGCCATGATCAATATTGTTTCATTAAACCTGAGGACTAGGGAAAATTTTATTTTTTAGACTGCTTTAATATGTTAGATTTGAGAATTAATTTTTTTAAAGTAGAAGACATTTTTATTTGTAAAGTAGCTTTTGGTAATTTTCAGATCAGAATCATTTTTAAAACAAAAATCATCTTTAAAACAAAAATCATCTTTGATTTGTTTATCTTAAATTTTAGGAGTGACTGTAGCTATAGCTTTTAGCAGTCTGTAAATTTCTATGTGTAGTTGGATAAGAGAAGCAAAAGTCACATAAATACTAACAACAATTGCTGTCTTTGTAATAGGATTTTTGTAATAAAATTTATAAGAAAATCTGTTTTCATTATGTGTTGCACAGTTTCACTCTATTTGTAACTGACTGGCTGTTAAGTCTAGACACTTTAGTGCATAACAGAAAGTTTGGCAGTTCTAAGTTCTTACAAATTTATGTAAGAAGTGGTGCTAAGACCATTTTTACAGTTGAATGTATTTGACAGTTCAAGGTTCCCTCACCTATGTGCATGGGGAGATGGAGTATATTTACGATTTTTTGCCAACAACCTGATTCCTGCCAATTTCCTGAAGAAGATTATTATGTCTTGACTAAGCACATAGGAACTCTGTAGGATTCCCATATTCTGTCTCCTATAGGTATGCAGAACAAAAATATGTCCTTTAACCTAAGGAATTTACCTCCCCAGTTACTGTTAGGGAGGTGAGAACAGTTTTGGAATTCGTGTCATGTAGGAATGTGATGTGTATGTTTTATGTACACACCACATGTATGTTGACATACCATTGGATGAAAATTTATAAATATGAAATGGTATTGTTATAGGGTTTTTTAAATTAAATTTTACAGATTTAGTTTGATATATTTCATCATGGAAAATGTGTGTCTCTGAATCAAAAAAAGTTAGAGGAATCCCTTTGCCTTTTTTGAGGAACCTACAAAATTAATAAAATCTTTCCAGTTACTATGTATATGTGCAGCAGATGTGTTTTTTAACATTTTATGTTAATTTATAGTTTTTAATCAACAACCACGATAAGTAACTAGCGAGATGGTGAAGTCGTTTTGTTTAAAATGAACTGTGCTACTTCAGGGAATTTTGATACTACATTTATTATGCCTTCCTCTTCCCTTCTCCCTTCTCTTCTGCTTGTTTTGTAAGACTTTTCACCTGTCTTTGAGAAAATTAGATGCAATTACAAGTAGATAATTCTGAATTTAGAAGTAAAAAGCATCAATTTAAGTGTGCATTTTATGTAGGTGGTCTTGAAGAACTCTTATTGATGAGCAGGGAGAAGTTTATACAAACAGAGGAAAAAATTGCGTCATTTAGGTCAAAATGAGAAGAACTACAGTTAACTTAGGGCCTGAATGTTCAAGTAAGCAAGGAATTATATGTTGTAAATCTGTTTCTTGGGGGACCTCTAGGGTTATATTTAAGAGCAAAAAAAAAAGTTTGCAGATGCGGTGGTTTAATTTTATTCCAAAATCATATTTTACCTTTGGTTATTATTCATGCTGTCTCAGAAACAAAAGAGATGCATATATATATATACACACATATATATATATGAAAGTGGCCTTTGGAAAGTTAAGGCAAAACTGATGTATGAAGAAGTATAGAAAATTTGCATGTTGTGAGTAAATTATTTTCATTAAAATAGCAAAGGACTTCATTCCTAGTTAGAAGTGACACTTTTAAATTATCTACTTGTCCAAAATATTGTCTTCATATTCATGTGCTGCTGCTGGAAGGAATGACACTTGTCCATGATATTGAGGTGCTTTTGCTATTGTACCAGTATTGTATTTAGTTTATTTTTCTCTGGTTTTGGTTTATGTGCCAGCTTTGAGCACAGTGGTAGAAGATAGGGTTTTCTTTCATTTTCATGTGGTAGATTTGAACATTTATAAATGAAATTTTGCCATCTATCATATTAAGGGTGTTTGTAAATTTAGCCATTTATTTCAAATATTACTAGTGTACCCTTGATGTGACTAAACCCCAGGATATTAGCTGTAAGGATTCTTGTGTTGCAGTGCAGGAATATTTATCAATACCTAGGACTTTTGTTTAATATCCCATATTGTAGTTTACATAACTTGATGAAAGTGTATACTGTAAGACTAACATACCATAGAAGTTAAAATTAAATTTAAAAGGGCACTTTTTGAAGTATTACTTCAAAATGCATGTAGCTTTTAAAATGTTTGGGCCTGCCTGACTTCTCTCTGCTGTTTGATATGAGAAGTTTTACCTAATATTATTTTAAAGTAGCTGAGAAAAGGAAGAGTTCCTGATAACCATTTATGCAACATTCCTGTTTACGCATGTTTTTATTCTCAATCTCACAATACTTAGGACAAAAATGTCTCATTGCTTACGTTTTTCTAAGTGAAGTAGCACCAAACCTCTAGGACTGTAATGAGCTAAATTCAATTTAGAGTTAAAAAACTGTAATAATATGAACAAAGAGAATATCAGTACGTATAGCTTAATACAAGATGTACTTTGCAAATGTATACTAGCTGTAACATATCCTTTAAAACAATGTTCCATGTGCTTAAGTGAAACCCAGTGAAAAGAAAAATATGTTTTAGGAAAATACAAGGTGAAGAAGGGAGGTGATCAAACCAAAGAATAATAATTTTTATTGTAGCCTTTATTCTAACTTCGATATTATCTGTTGATCCTTCTTATTGTCATTACCCTTGATAGAATTAGTGGAAATAGAGTGATTTCTTACTCATAGGTTATATCCTCATAGTTCATTTCAGGTATTTTGGTGTCTACTTCATAATTGGGGGGAAAAAGAAAGTGACAGAAAAAAATTAAACACTAATAATTCCTTGTGTATGTATACATATATTATTTGTAAAGTATTTTGATCTATACTGTCTTTAAGTCTTAGCAAAGAATAAGATAGGCTTATAGCTGAAAAGTGAATTTCTCAAAAGCATTATTGTTAGAGATTAATCAAATGTAACGGTTAGCTTGAAAACAGGAGTTGTCTTAAAACTAATAAAATTCTTAGGTAGCTGTGGAAAGACATAAGCAAAACCTGATTTTATAAGACTCAAAGGAATTGCTGATATATTTCTCCCATCCTAGCTATGTGTTGTAAAATGCTGGAGTTATGTGGAATTTCATTCTTGTTTCTAGTTTTAGGTTTTGTGTGTTCTGTTTTGGTTTGGGTTTTTTTTGTTTGTTTGCTTTTTTGTGTGTGTGTTTGGGTTTTTTGTTCATCGTTGTTGATTTCTGTTCTTTTTTGTTTTTTCTGTGATTAAGTAATTAAGGAATGCTGTGTTTGAAATTTTTGCAGTTGATCATTTGTTGTCATGGGTAAAGCATCTGTATTATTTTCTGATTTGTCAAATCTTAGGGATATAAAGCTATTTCTTTTCAAAGGTGCTTTATGTACGGCCTAACTTTAGATGTTATGCTTGGGCTACTGTAGAAATCTTTTGTTTGTGGTTTGTTTGGTGGTTTTGTGTTTTTGTTTTTGGGGTTTTTTTTCTGTGTGTGGTGTTTTTGTGTGTGGGTTTTGGGGGTTTTTTTGTTTGTTTTTTTCTTTTGTTTTGGTGGTTTGGCGGGGGAGGGAGGGCATTCCTTTTTTAAGGGGATGCTGGTGATTGCTGTTCCTTGTGAAGGAAATTACTGTGGTACAACAGACTAAAGCCAAAAAATTTCCATTCAGATCTCGTAGGTCTGGAAAATCCCAGGCACTTTTAGTTTTGTACTTACACAGTAGATCTCCTGAAGAAGCTGTAAACGTGTACAAAAATTATATGCAATTAAACAACTGATTAACAAAATAAAATTCAACTAGATCCCTTGCTACCAAGATTTCTTACTTGAATTATGTAGGAAAAAAAAAATAATTAGAAAAACATTGCATGGATGTATTCAGAACTGTGTTCTAGCATACTGTAGTGTCTGTAGCCTAATGCTTCTTAATACAGCTTTGTGTTAATGTAAACTTGCATTGTTTCTGTTGATGATTAGAAGGTATTAATAAATTTGCCTTAGCCAAATAACAAAATTGGGAATGTTAGTGATGCCTCTTCTGACAATAGTGAATTTGAGTGTGTGATTAAAAAATAGGTATTTTTTTTTTGAAAAGGCAGAAATATAGAACCTTTTCCTCATCAGGTATTTATTGCAATTTTCAGTGAGTTATTGTTGTTTCACTAGGCAGTAAGTAAATTTAGGGCAGTGGGATGGTTTCTTGGCTTCAGAGATCCTGTCCTCAGGCTTTCTTTCTTTATCCCTCTTTACTTTTCTTCATTTTCCCCTTTTTTAGTTTCCTTATAGTAGAAAATTTGGATATGGATGAGAAGGAACCATATTCCAAAAAATTCTTCCTTTGGATGATTGTGGAAGTTCCGAATGGTAGTAGCTGTGTGCACAATGTGTCTGCCTTGTGTGATAATCATACTGTTATTGTGTGAACTGCTGAATACTGGGAAGATACACTGGGGAAAGATCTTTCTGTAATGACTGGTTTTTTTGGTTTTGTTTTTTTTTTTTAGTTTTAGAATAGTATATTTGATCCAGTATGATGCTTCTTACGTTCTTAATTTCAATACAAACATTTCAGTCAAAAGCACTGAAATCAGAAATAGTGTCACGACAGTGGGTGTTTTGCATAAAACCTAATGGTGATCCAATTACGGCCCAAGATACTTTATATCTTGTAGTAGATAGGTGTGTTAATGAAATAAATGACGGTTCATTTCTTCTGTTGATGTAGTAGGGAAGAATAGCCATTTGCCTCATACCATTCTTACTCTCTTGAATGTAAGACCCTTAGCAGTATTAGAAATCAATGTTAATAGCAGATAGAAAACAGAGAATGTATTGTTGACTTTTTTTTTCAAGCACGTGTATCTTTGGGGTTGAACGCTGACTTGTATTAAATGGGAAGGAGGACAGTACTTGCTGTTGCTTTTCTGGTAGTCATATCCAAAAAAATTTCAAATCAGCTGTCAGAATTGTTCGTGGTGATTCGAATCTCACGGTTTCCTTAGTGTTTTTCTTTCCCGATTTTACCGCTTGAGAATTGTAGAGTCTAATTCTCAGTTTCATCATTGTTCTGTGTGAGATTTAATGCCCTGTGTGGTTGGTGCTGGGTTTAAAAAGCAGATACCTTTTTCTTTGTTGTCTTTAAAGTAGTGAATACCTACTGTACTTCCAACTATTTATCTGTAAAGTATCAGAGCTGGAATCTTTTTCATTTGCTTCTAGGTGGGCTTTGGTTAAACAAATGTTTACAGATGGAAGGTAAAGTAAGTCAACAGATATTGAAAATGAAAGATGATACAATATTTTGGTAAGCCAAAGGATGATATATGTACATGTGTATTTATGTACACATACACATATGTGTCTCTGGTTTTTATTTTTAAAAAATCATAATACACATCCTAAAATGCACAAACTTAAAGATCATTTTGGCACCAGTAAAATGGTGGTCACTCCTTTGAACACAAGCATATAAGTAAAAACCTGAATAAATGCAAAATCAGAAAAGTCCTATTTTCTATGGCTATATACTTTTAAATACTTACTGTATTTTATCAATTTCAAGAGTTGATTCAAAAGAAACTACAGTGAGATTGCATGAAGTACATTGTCTGCTACATGCAGCACTTCCTTCCCTGCTGACAGTAAAGCATATAAATAATCTGGCTAGTAAGTTCTGATTTTTTTTTTTTTCCTTGAAAAAGGGACAGTAAGTTTAAAAAATACTCATCTTCCATTATCACTTTTTGCTATACAAGGAAAAATAGAATCTTATTTCAAGCAGGATTGTTGAAGTACTTGATGTTGATACCATGGCTTTTGTTACTACTTCTGTTTTAGATAGCTATGTCTCAAGCTATATTCAGAAGTTAGCAATAAAAGAAACAAAAGACTTTAGTGTTGGTGAGGGTTGATTTTAATAATATGTAATCTCACTAAAGATGTTAGTGTCATGACCAATTTCGCATTTGATACTTTAGTAGTTCTTGCTTCTCAAAGGCTTTTTCTGTAAAACTGAATGGAGGTTTTAGTCTCTTACTTGGTTTTGTGTTGTAGAGTGTTTGTTTTGTAGTAATTGCCATTGCCTTTGTCTTACCTTACTATCTCTTGTTTATTTTTCTTGAAGCAGTCCAGAGGGATTAGTGATGTAGTGAGAGGAAATGACAGTTGCTATTGTACATATGTGGAAAATTGTCTTTTGTATCGTCACTTTTTAACTTTTAGTGTCTGATAGTTCTGATAGCTTCTTAGTTTGTTCTGTAGTCCCTAGGCTTTTTTGAGGGAGGAGGAGATGACTGGAGAACTACAGCTGAATTTTATATCAATATTGGATATCCACTGTAAGCTTCCACAGAATTATTTTTGTCAGGATATGTAAAATTTTTTTGTCGTTCCATATATTGTTCATGGATCATTACCATTGTGTTTGCTTGACTTGGTGCTTGCCGGTTAAATTGCTACAGTTTATAACTAGTGTCCAAAGTGATGATCTGTGAAAAGTTAGGCCGAACTCAGTTTGTTAGCATTATATTGGAGTATTCTCAGGCATTTAGTTTTTCAAAGTTAGTGTTCATTCCATGGGTCCCCTAGCCTGTCAAAGTTAGCCATGTTAGTCTTCTTCACTAAGCCAGATTATGTAATTTCTTCCACTTTGAACTTCAGTGGTGTACAACTTGAGCTGTCTCTTGGGAGGTGTTACACTGAACATTTAAAAACATGAACCAAGGCACCTAGTCATGTTCCAAAACCAGAGAGCCTCAGTCAGGATGGCATGTAGGAGTTGGGTGGGAAGAGAGAATACTGGCTTCTTTACATTTCCCTTTTGATTTCTGAGATTGACTAATTTCAGTTGTTCAGAGGATTCTAATTTAACTACATCTGATTTTGGAGGTGGGGTTGGTGGGAGAGAGCTGGTGAAAGGCATAACTTTCACACTTGTAAATATGAGATTTTTCTAAAGAGACATTAAAAACCTACTTAACATGAGGGAAACTATCTCGTTTTTCATGATTCTATTGGAAGTCACTGTTTTACTTGCTTAAACTTGGAAGAAGTAGAAAACCAACCAAAAGAAGGCGTAGATCCAAAAAAAATAATTTGGATAAGCAATGCTTTGGCAAATTGTAAACTAAGTGAAGTATTATTTATAAATGGTATTAATTGTTAGGCAATGTTAATTATAAAAGAAATTAATGTTGTTGTTATTTTTTTTAGTCAAATGATCAAGTAATTTGTAGGAAACTTGATTATTGTAGGAATTTGGAGAAAAATTGCTTGAGTTTTCTAGCATTTTTTTTTTTTTTGGAAACCAAAGAATCCTACTGCTTCTAAATTCACTGTCTTTTATTCTGATTCTTCAAATTAAATTGAAAACACACTTGTGCTTTTCATTCCCTGAAAGTGTTTCTGTTGTTGTTTGTGGTGGTGGTGTTGTTGGTGGTGGTTTTCTTCTTGTTCAAAGTGCCACAATGGGTTTCTTCCACATTGTTTGCTGTGATGTGACAAAAGAAATCTGGCTGATGTGCGAAACAAATGTCTTATACTAGGGACACTATCTTTAATAACAGAGGTAAAAAGGGTTGTGGTAGTTGTGGCTTCCTGAGATTACAGGGATAGAGACTTGTGTGTGCATTTGGTTTTCTTTTAAAATTTAAATGTTCCACTAACTATAATGTACAGTTTCCTAGGGAAATTACATTAAATATGTGGCTTAAAATGTGTTTTCTGTAAATACTTGTGGCTTTAAGTTATCTCTATTGTCGGTTAACGGGATATGTTCATTTATTCAATAACAGTCTTTTAGAACCACAAAAATGGAAAGCTTTTAGCTTTGGGTTTCTTGGCTTTTATTATTTATTTCCCCCCCTGCCCCATGGTTTATATAATCCAGTTCTTGTTTTGCTGTGCCCTTAAAATAGAAGGAGGTCTTTTGGGCAGCATACTTTTATTCTTGAGTTTAAATGTGGTTATTTGAAAAAAATACTGACCTTCAGTAATATAAAGCCAAATCTTTTAAATAGTGGGTTTTAGCTGTTTAATAACTTTTTCTGGTTGTTTTTTTACCTAAACCACCATAAATCTTTCTTTGTATTAGTTGATATTCCATTGCCAGAAGTCCTACTGAAGGTTAAAAAGGTATTAAGGTTAAGAAAGGTAGCTCTGGGAATGCCTTTTTTTCACTCTCAGTTTTATGTAACTTACAGCAGAATCAACTTTGAACATTTAACAGTATGCAAATAAAATTAGTTTGTCAAGCCTAATATTTACAGGGATATATTAGAATTATACTTTAATTCTATGAAATGGTATTTTGGGAAAAGAAATTGATGGGCTAGTAGAATCAAAGGATTTTCTTATCCTTTTGTCTGTATTGGTCCCTTTTTTCACTTTTTGTGTGACGTGTGTTGAAACAGCTCTGGGTTTCCAAACTGGATAGCTAGAAGATGTTGCACTACTGTAATTAATGAGTCAAGAAACACTTCCTCTTCAGTCATAGTTGCGTAGTTTACACAATGAAAGACTCAAAAATTCTCTAAGATATTTTTTTTAATTACATTTATCTCTAAATGCTAAACAAGCAATGTAGCAAGTGACTATTTCATATATATCTGAAGAATGAGGAAAAATATACCTTTTTGAGAAAAATATACCCTTTGGTATATGTTAAGACACTTCTCTTAGCTCTTTGTAGAATTTCAGTAGTAACAGTCAGTATTCATTTGTAACTGCAAGAGTCCTTTCTAGATATTTCACCAATCGCTATAGATTGCTGTGATGCAACCAAAAGGACACTCACCTAAGTAATACGTTTAATAGGTTGCAAATTTTATTTTCTGTGTATCTATCTATGCAGGTTTGTTCTTTGTTTTGGTAGATCGCTTTTTTTCATGTGTACCCATGCAAACCTAGCCATCCACTTAAGGTAATATAGTGTAAAGAAAGAGAATTCTGGTATACTGAAAGACAAGTCTCTTTACTTTGGTCGTCAGATCCACTAGTCTGCTCTGTTTAGCACCTTCTGTTGCCTGGCTCTGTGCCAATGCAGTGTCCTTGACCTGCCTTTTAGATCTTTTATTTATTTATAAGGACAGCTCCTTTCTTATTTAACCACTTTAATACTGAAAAATCCCTAAACATGAAATATTCCTTTATGTTCCCTGTCTGTTGATTTGTTCCCATTTAAAAAAAAAAAAGTGAAATTATTTTGGTTTCAACTGGTCATTTCTTTCTAGCAATAACTTCTTAAGTTTTCTTTTGCAGATGATTCAATGCTTTCAAATATATCCAATGTCCTTTATAGATGCCCACATTGTGGGTGGCTTCTGCCTATCACTAAATCCATATGCAAATGGTAAACTCCTGGGTGAAGTAAGGCAAATAAAGTTTTTTACTGTCCCATAAGGACTGTTCATTTGCCATCCCAAAAGAGAAGTTAGTGGAGGACCAGTTCACCTGAATTAAGTCTCCTGGATCCCTTTGTTCATTAAAATGAAATACTATACTTGTTGACTTGCTGGCATTTTGTAAATTGCTTATTCAGAAGAGTTTTTGAACTTCCTATTAAGTGTTTCTTATAAATTTAAATGGATATGACCTGGAAATACTGACAGTGTGTGAATATAGCTGTGGTATGTTATGGTCATTGCATTCCACTTTTCATTAATTGTATCTGGGAGTCTCTTTATGAAAGTAGATTATGTTTTTAGATTTTAAATGTGTTTTTAATGAAAAAGTACAATTGCAGATGCTAAAGATGCTAACACTTAGCCGAATGTTGTGATTTCAGTTCTGAGTTACATCACTGTTTTCATGATGGATGACCCAATTTTATAGCCAGGAAAATAGGAGTAATTTTGTCAGACCATTAGTTTACTACCTGCAGTGTGTATCCTCACTTCAACTGTTTGCTTCAAACCATTTGTCTAGGATTATCAGCACTTAAGGAGAAAGTTTTGCTTTAAGAATGAGCAAAGTGCTGTGCTAGGGAGAATGGTGTGTACTTTATATATGGAAGCAGCAACTTTTTCCTTTCTCCCTCTTCATCTCCTACCCTACTCTTAAGAAACATGACATGTTTCTTTACTTTGAGCTTTTCAAACAATTAAAATATTGAAAATGTCTACATGTGGCTTTTTTTTTTTTTTAACATAAGGTTTCAGAAAGTTCTTAAAAGGGAAAACGTGGTTTGGGTTCATTCTAAGTTCTTAAATAAAAGATGTATGCTGTAACATGTCTTAGAGAGAACTTTTACTCCCAGGAGGGTACGGAGTATTTGAAATGTATTTAGGTTAATTGCAAATTAAAAAAAGAACAAAGTTTTTAAATGGTCTAGTGGTCTGAATTAAAAAGAACAAAAAGTTTTCCATATCAGTTTTTATCTAGTCATTCCTGTCATGATTTTATTAGTGTTGCAGTCCACAGAATCTTCTGAGAATACTGGGATAGCCAAGACCTGAATTTCTAACTTGAAGAATTGTGTCAGACTTTTCTCTTCCACTCTTAATGAGGTTTTTTGGGTTGTCTTGTTTTTCTGTGAAGCCTACTTTCCTTAGGTAAATGAGGTTTATGATACTATGATGTGTCCCTGCTGGTCCTTTCTGACCTGTTTGCTCATTTCCTTACAGGAGGAAACCATGGAGAAGGATTTAGGTTTCAAAGATTTTGTAGGTTTTTGTATTGTTGGGGTTTGTTTGTTGGTTTGTTTTAGTGTTGTTTTGGTTTTTGTTTGTTTGGTTTTGTGTGTTTGTTTTTGTCTTGTTTGCTTGGGTGTGTGTTTGTTTGTTTGTTTTTAAATTTACAACGATTTGCCAGTTGAGAGAAAAGATCCTTAATCAGTGAAGCCCTCACTGTTGACTTTTACTGCTGGTTTAGTAGTGCATAAACATCTCAAATGCAGCAAAGGTTTTCTTGACCCATACATAGCTTCAGCAACCAGAGGTGTTATCTTTACTGATTAAAGACTTCTATGTATATCCTTATATTTATTAAAATATAATGGTTATGTGTGTTTACCTTGCATATTTCTCATGTTTTAGGAATTCTTTATAAGTAGTTACTATTTTCTTGTTACCTTTTTTCATATGCTAGATTTCATCTGAAAATCCAAGCAGATGTAAATCAGAAAAAGTAAAATGAAGATACTTGCTTTTGTTTATAATATCTTGTTCCTGCAAGATAGGAAAAAAAAAAAAAAATCATCGCTTTAAAGCCTGCTGTGTTTACTGTTTCAAAATAGCATAACCTTTATAGCTAAATGTCTGCTTTATGTTTGTTATCACAATAATATTCAATATTTAAGTTAGGAAATGTTACTAGAATTATAGTCATCAAGGTTGAAAAAGATCTTTAAGATCATAGAGTCCAACTATTAATCCTACAGAGTCCACTGCTAGGCCCTGTCCCCAAGCACCAGCTCTATACATCTTTTAAACACATCTAGGGGTGGTGACTTAACCACCTCTCTGGGCAGCATGTTCCAATGCCTGACAACCCTTTCCATGAAAATTTTTTTTCCTAATGTCCAGTTTAAACTTCCCCTGGTGCAGCTTGAGTCTATTCCCTCTTGTTCTATCACTAGTTAGTTGTGAGAAGAGACCAGCACCTACCTCTTTACAGCATCCTTTCAGGTAGTTGTAGAGAGTGTGATAAGCTGTCCCCTCAGCCTCCTTTTCTTCAGACTAAATAGCCCTGGTTCCCTCAGCTGCTCCTCATAAGACTTGTTTTCCAGGCCCTTCAGCAGCTTAGCTTCCCTTCTCTGGACCTGTTCCAGTGCCTCAATGTCCTTCTTGTATTGAGGTGCCCAAAACTGAACACAGTACTCGAGGTGCAGCCTCACCAATGTCAAGTACAGAGGGACAGTCACCTCCCTGGTCCTGCTGGCCTCACTATTTCTAATACAAGCTAGGGTGTCATTGGCCTTCTTGGCCACCTGGACATGCTGCTGACTCATATTCAGCTGCTTTTTGATCGGTACCCCCAGTTCTCTTTCTGCTGGAGAACTTTCCCACCACTCTTCCCCTGTAGCATTGCATGGGGTTGTTGTGGCCCAAGTGCAGGACCTGGCACTTGGCCTTGTTTAAGCTCATACAATTGACCTCGGCCCATTGACACAGTCTGTCCCCGTCGCTCTGTAGAGCTTCCCTACCCTCAATCAGATCAACACTCCCGCCCAACTTGGTGTGGTCTGCAAACTTACTGAGGGTGCATTCTATGTCCTCATCAAGATTATTGATAAAGATGTTAAATAGAAGTGGTGCCAATACTGAACCCTGACGAATGCCACTTGTGAATGGCCACCAGCTGGATTTAACTCTGTTCACCACCACTCTTCGGGCCTGGCCATCCAGCCAGAAGAGTGTAAACCCATCTAAGCCATGAGCAGACAGTTTTTTCATGAGAATACTGTGGGAAACAGTGTTGAAGGCTTTACAGAAGTCCAGGTAGACAACATCCGTAGCCTTTCCCTCATCCACTAGGCAGGTCATCAAACCCATTAGTCACAGGGTTATTTATGTTTGTTCTGTACTTAGGTAATTTGTGTCTGTCTAACCCAGAAACGTTAAAGATAGTTCTGCCTTCTACAATAGTCTTTCTTTGCTAAATCACGAAGGACCATGATTAAATATAGAAGATATTTCAGGTAGGATCTTGTAAAAAATTTTGTATAGGGCTGTCATGTTTTTCAGGCAGATACTATAGGTCGCTGGTGGTACTCTGTGCTTGGAGAATACATTGTGACCTTAATATTGCTTATAACAATATAATAAACACCCATATTTTCATTTGCTCTAGAATTTTTTTGTATTTTAAGAACTCTGAAGAAAATTGTGGTAACATGATATGCTTTAATTTAGTGATTTTTTTCCTAGTACTTAGTTGAATATAATTCAGTGTACATTTTTAGCATGAAAACATCGTATACGTTGCAGAATATAATCCACAAAAAGCAAGAATAATGAAAAAAAACACCTTTACTCCTGGTTTGTATTAGTTGAAGTATGCTCTCCCATTTTACCCTTCTTTTTATATGGAATGCATTTCTATTAGAATTTCAAATTTGTATTTTTTCTTTATTTTAACCTCTAGAGGTATTAAATAGATTCATATCTATTTATAATTTTGTGTGAAACCTACATTTTGAAGCATTCTTTTATTTTAATTGTTCCAGACTAGAGATACTGGTTTAAAGAAAAAAAAAAAAAGCATGTGGAGATTGTAAGTGATAAAGGTATTTGTTAGGGCAAGATTTGCCTTTAGAGATTTTGAAAAAAGACATCCTATACTTTTTTTTTTTCCCAAGGAAAAAGGACAGTTCCATTTCTCAGTGATTGTGCGTGCTTCCCTGCTACAGCTGCATGTGTTTTGAATATGATCTTTCTTCCTCCACCATGCGACTTATTTCTGCAGAGTCGTGCAGTGAAGTCATAATCCTGTGTTTCACATCCATCTGTTACCATAGAAATGATTGTAATAACCTAAATTTAGCACGATGTCTTTCCTGCAGGATCAAGCAGGAGGATTGAATGAGTTGTATATGAAAGAATAGCTATGAAAATTGGAATATGTTAGCAAAATCTAAATGCTGTGATAAATTTACATGAAAAAAAAAATACTAACTCTTAAGCAAAACATCTGTAAAAAAAATGCCATTGCTTTTAGATTACTTAAATCATCATATATGAAATCTGCCATGTACCATGCAAAGTACCTAACTTTAATGTCAATTAGTTTTATCAGTTTTAACAGGAGCCAGTACAACATATATTGGCAGATACATATGTTAATCTGATGAAAAATATTATTTTTGACAATTTGTTCAGAATATTTACTGTGGTCTAGATATATTGAAAAGCAAAGGAATGAGCTTTGAGTTCACTATGAAAGAGACAATTTCTTTTCCTATTTAAAAATGCAAAACAAACTCTAAAAAAGTTATTTTCTTGAGGTGAATTTTCCCTTCTCAGAAGAAACAGAAAAAAAATCTTGTTTACTGAAAGCAGTGAGTTCTTTATTGCATATCTTAGCTCCTGTCTTTCTATGTTTGTCTTCTGCTTAGACAGTTGCCAGTGCACAGTCCTACCATTGTTACATGTGTTTCTGTCTCTGAGAAAGATAAAAAGAGAACATATTATAAAATGTCTAGGAAAGCTGCATAACCAGAATTTTGAAATTAGGAAATCTCTACTACTCCCTGCATACATTCATGACAACAAATCCATTTGATGGATTATTGTGTGCTGTTACAAACACAGGATTCCAGAACCTTCACATAAAGGATGATTTCTGATCATCTGATGACCACCTGTTCAACATATATTGTTTCATTATTGGTGAGCAAGCAGTTGCATGTATTATTTACTTCATGTTATTTTCATTCTGAAAACAGAATTGCTAATTTCCTTAAGGTCCTTATGGAGTATTTGAGCTACATCCACAATTTGAGTCACTCTGTAGGGTTGAAACATTAATATTACCGTTTCATAGATAGAGAAATGAGTCACAGAGGGATTCAGATCAAAAGTATCTGCTAATTTTGAGTGAGATATTTGAGTTATTTACAAAATCATTTTTTAAGTACTTAGTATTTAGTATTACGTAACACAAAATATGTTCAAACTCTAGCTCTCATTAACATGGTTAAATGGTGAATGCTAAACATTTATGTTAAATAGATCTTAAGATGTCAGATCAGATGCTCAAAGGACAGTCTCCCTTTTCTTTCTTTCTTTCTCTCTCCACACCCCCCGGTCTCCCTCTCCATCCTTTCACATGCTCTGACTTTTGCTTTCCCTCTTCTTTGCCCTTTCTCAGTGGGGAGAACAAACCTGTTTTTAAAGAGAAGCCTTTTTGCAGTTTACTTCTGTGTTCTGTGCATGTCTTTCAACTTTGCAACAAATCAGGAAAGACTTTATATTATCAGGCATGTAAGGTAGGGAATGGTCAGTTAGTGCTTTGCTGTTAAGTTGACTCTTGGCTAACAGTCTTTGTTGGTTTAAATACCTGAAATCATAGCTGTTGTTCTGTGGAAAAGGATTTTCCTTTTTTCAGCCCCTTCCTCCTCCCCACTCCCCCCAGTGTCATAATTCTGACCACAATTTCAAGAGGTGGAATATAGAAAATATCAAGAGATATTTTGCTTTATAGGTGTATAATTTGTTCTGCAGACAAAGAAGATTGAAGTTGACTTGACAGTTGATAGCATTTTTCCCTTTATTATGTTTAAACTGGTACTGGATATTCTTCTACTAACACAAGGTACTCAAGATAGTTCTAAGACAATTGTATTGTCTTTTGACCCTGTTACTGCTGTAGCTCTTATCTGTTTGAAGCAAGAGGCAAGGTTTGATACAGTGTTTCTTCCTGACAAGTTGGTATATTTTTGTTTCCTTATTGGAAACAGTCTTTGCAGTAAAAAATAAGACATTTGGTTTTTAAGTTTTGGATTTGTTTGAATTTTTGCTTGTAATTTTTGTGACTGTTCTTTGTGGGTTAAGCAACCCATAAAGGTCCATTGTAAATGAGTAAGTGAAGGTGTAAAGCTGCAGTAATTTGTATAGTACTGCCCCGATTAAATGTGCTAGACAGTCTTCATATTTCTAAGTTAGGTGATAATGCAGTATATTTGTAAAGTATTAAATAAAAGTATAGAACAAATGAAGTATTGTCTGGTTCATGAACTTATATGAATGAGCCCTGGAGTTGGAATAATAACTGAACAGACAAATTATCTTGACTTCCTTTTTAAAAATTATTGCAAAAAAAGAGTAAGCTTTTCATTAGTTCACAATGTTTTTTGAAAAACACAGTTAAAGGCATATATCTTTAAATATTACAATCCTTTTTCTTCTGCGATGAAATGAAAAAGGTGTTATATTTTATGCCTTTAGATATTCTTTTCATGAATACATGTGAAGATGTATCAAAAGGTATTTTTTAACGTATGTAGTGGTATTAATGTAATTATGACAGATACTTGGCTCAAATGTAGAGATTTTTGATTATCAGCATGTGTTAACGTATAATATCAACCATAAATGTTTTTCTAGTATTTATTTGTCTTAAAAGATCATAAGGAACGCCTGTGACATATTGTAAGAGTTGGTAATAATAAACAGAGTAAACAGCTATGTTCTAATCACTTCATACCAGGTCATGTAATTGATAGTTAGAATCCTATGTTTTCTTACAGAAATCTGTTCAATGACTACAGTCACCGTAAACAACACTCTTTTTTTTTTTTTTTTTAATTTACAGGTGTTTATGCTCTTAAGACTTGCTTTAAAATTGGCTTTACCTGATGTGTTGGAGTTTGAGTTTCCTAGTCCAGTGTAATTTATTTTGCATCTGAAATTACTGCATGATCTTTAATAAGAAATAATTTATAAAGATGGACATATAAACATGGCCAACTGTGTGGCTTTTGGATTTGGTTTTGGTTTGTTTGGGTGTGGGGTGGGTTTTTTCCTGTTTTGTTGGTGTTTTGGTTTTTTTTGTTCATTTGGTTGGTTTTGGTGGGTTTGGTTTTTTTGTACTAGACCTGCATGAGTGTTACTTCCTCTGAATCTGCATTTGTATACTTTTGCTTTTCAGGTAAGTTATTTCTCTTCCTCCCTCTCCCTTGAAAAACAGCTTTTTATTCACATCTAGCCTCTCCTAATACTCTGTCATTACATCAGACAGGTAAGTTGCTTACCCCATAAATAGTTCAGATGGTGTCGTCTTAATGCATGCATGGATTTGTCACCCTGTGGTAGATGTGTGTTCTGTCTTTTCTTCTGAAGTTCGAGAACACTGCCTTTTTAATCAAGTTAATTAATGGATCATAGCTGGTGTGGGACATCATTTTCATACTGAACAATGAAGCTTGGTGTATTTTTATAGAGTTTTATGTTTCAGCTTTATACTCCTCTGTAGTGTAAAGCCAGGTAAAAGTAGAATATTGAAATGTAAATTCAGCTTGTATCCAACTGTAATTTAACGTAGCACTTCTTTTATGTTACTGCATTCATATACTGATAAGGATCAGTGCAACTGTCGAATTGAGAGGTCATATAGATGCTGATTAATGGCTTAGAATATTATGCTTCAGATGCAGTGTTGTAGTATATTGGCTAGACAGTTGCATCAGAGGAGTCGAGTGATCTCCATCAGTTACTAGAAACTACACTCAATGCTTAATGACCAGGATTTCAACAGATCATGGCTTGTATTATCCTGCTTCTAGAACTTCATATTATGGTAAAGTACTATGTTTGCTGGGGAGTGATGGGGTGGAGTAGAATTGTATGCTGGCATCTGAGTAATACAGCTATGTGTAAAATATACAATTCAGAAAATATTCTGGAGTTTTAGTTAATTGATAATATGGATTGGGAAACTTGATTGAGTTGGTCATAGCCTCATTTGGCCTTTCTTTTGTGGGAATTTGTTCCATGGAAGCTAGAAAAGGGACTAATTATAGTGATCATCTGGTCCAGCCCTTAACTGAAAGTGAGCTATGTCTGGATATGTAGGAGCTCAAGTACATTACTGGATATCTCAGGTTTCTCTAGATTTGTTACTTCCATTCGCAGAGTTTAAACAAGATAAGTGGATTAAGGCTGAATAATCTTAGCATCTGACTGCTTCTGCTTCCTATGAATTTCCAGAGGCTTCTTAAAATTTCTAACACAGGTTATAAAGACACACACAATCCAATTTTTGATGCAAGTAATTAGAGCATAATTTTGGAGCTCTTTTAAATTGGGGAAGTAGTGAAATAAAACTTAATCACAATTCTAAAACTCTAAAAATGAACTCAAAAGTTAGGAAATAAGATTGTAGTGTTTAGGTCTTGTTTACAAGAGTAGTTATATCTTAACTAGGTAGGGAAACCTCGATATTATAGTGAAAAACTCAAAGTAGTTTCAGAAATGGATAAAGTGGATTGAAAGAAACCTGTATTGATCTTCAGTAGAAAGTCAAATGATCAATTTCTGATTTAACTATGTTGACAGATTTGTACCTATCAGGCAAAGGACACTCAGCAGCAGAGGGGAAGTAAAAGGCGAATCTTTGTCTGCCTAAATAGGATGCTTTTTATGTAATGCTTTCTTTTAAACACTTATGACTGGTTTTGTTTTGGTTTTTTTATTGCTTTTGGAGGCCATAAAAGTGAATATTGAATAAATCAAACCCTTACACAGAATTGTTTTCTGAACACAGTAGTATGTATAAAGCTTTTTACTCTTCCTGAATGTTATGACAAGCTCTGCATACCACCTCTGTGAGGATGTTTACATGTAACTTAATATACTACATAATATCCTAGCAAATGGAGATGCCTCCTGGATGTGTTGAAAGCAAGTGTAGCTAGTTACATGGTTAGATTTATTTCTTACGTAGCCCGTGTGCTAGATTTTAACTATTAACAACATGCTTAATTTACAGGTTAATGTCAGTGACGGTAAACTTTTTTTTTTTCTTGTTTATTTTTTCTTAGGTTCTCCTTTCTAGGATGAGCTAGTATAGGAAACCAACTCATTTGTAGGTTGACAAAACCCAGAATTTTACTTTGATTTGTGCAAGTTCTTTAATGTTTCTGTTTTAACATTACTTATCAGAGGAGCCTTCTATACACCTATTAATAAGACTAATCACAATCCAAATTTTTTTAAAAGTATTGAAAATTTACTTAAAGTTGTCAGTTGTAACTTTTCTTATTTTGATGTGGACTATATTTATTTATCTTTTCATGTTTAAAACTATAGTGAATTTATTCTCCTTTATGTATTGTAATTAGAAACCTAAGATGTCCTCATCATCTTATGTAGTTTGTCCTCCCTCCTTGCCTTGCCATTAATGCAGGAGAAGAGAAAACTAGTATCTGTTACACAGTAATTTGATTTTAGGCTCAGGGAATTCTGAATTATAATGAACATTTAAGACATTATCTTAAAATTATGGTATTTGCATTTATACTGCAAGTGGTTTGGGCTTTTTTACAAAGCATTTGTGGTAGCCACCACTGTGTAATTTTATAGCACGTTAAAAAAGCATTCTCAATTTTTCAGTCACAGGTGAAGAGTTACCACATTGTCATTTTTTTCTCCCCTCAGATTTCTGCATTTAAGTGTCAATGAGAACAGACAATTTAGAATATTTCAAAGATATAGGGCATTTCTGGGAGGCATGTAGTGGTTTTGGTTACTTAATTATTAACCCTCATCTCCCACCCCAACTATGTGTGGCGGGTTAGTATAACCCAATAGTAAACAAATTACTGTTCAACAGAAAGAACTGTTAATTGAAGTAACTCTTGACACTTTGTTAGTTTTTTCTTTAGCATAAGGCCTATCTTTTTCACGAGCTATTTCATGGCTTGTTTTCACTATTCCAAGGCTTTCTTAAGTTTAAGGTCTGATTTACCAAAGACCAGTTTGGGTATTTGACTCCAACCCTGTTGTCATTTGACCGTTTACTTCCTAAAAAAAAAAACCAAAAAAACCAAAAAAATTATCTTATTTCTACACAGTAATCAGAAAAAGGTTTCATTGGTTGTTTGTTTATATTTTTAATCAACTTCAAAGTATATTATTTAGATTCAACTATTTGAAGAACCCAGTGGAATCTATAAGCCAATACTCAGTTTGAACAAGAGGGATTCAAAGTGCAAGTCTTGGTAATTTTATGCAGAGTAACATAGAATCTCAAGATAAGATCCTTAAGTTAAAGTGATTTAATTTCTATTTTTTTTTCCATAAAACTTGAATCTTGGCAGAGATTTTAAAATACAAGGTTAAGTTATTTTGCAAAATATTAGAGGACCATAATGGAAATATTCTTATCTTTTTTACCATTGTTTAGAGGTTAGACTGAGGCTAGAACCAACTAAACCCAATATTAGGTCATAGATGTAAGTAATCTGTCAGTAAAATTTTAAAATATGAGTTTGGGGTGATTTGCCTTTAGCTGCCATTCTGGTTTCAGTGAACTAAGTTAGCGGAGCAATTTCCCAGGCAAAGTAGGTGGAATATCAACTGTTGTCCTACAGCCAAAAATGATGTTCTAGGTTCAGTATTAGTTTTACAAACACTTTCTTCATTGTGGTTTCTCATACCTTGAGATCTTATCTGAGACCATCTGAACTAGTTGTGTTGAGACTCTATAAGGGCCTTAAAACAAAGGTAGGCTTGCCAATTAAATGCTTCATCATCATGTCTTCATTCTTGGAAGTATGTAGAAGTTGCATATCTTTTAAAGTTACAAAAAGTAACAGAGGTCTTGAGAAACAGTTTACCTGATAAATATGAAGTGTCGTGTGTGGACACTAGCAAACTTCCTCATGGTCCCTTTTTCCCATACCTCCTTCTCTCTCTGATTTTGTGTGCCCTCTGAAAGAAATAGTACTGTGCCTGTTTCGTAGGAAGTCAGTCTGTTTTATCATATAGGCCAGGAAAGTTCTCTATATTCCTCATGTAGCTGTTGGTTGTTATACTTCCCTGTGTCCTGTGTGGTGTAGTTGTCACAGATATTCAATGAATTATCAAGTGTTAACTCATGACGGCGGGGGGGGGCGGGGGGGTGCGGGGGGAAGCCTCAGACAGTTTCAGAGGTATAGTCATAATTGGATGCAATTTTTAACCCAATCTTTCTCAACCTGCAAACAAGGCATACTACTATATTTACCAAATACTGGATATGTACATATTGTAAGTTTAATGTATGTAATGATTTTTTTCATATAAAGTAGCTTAACTATGAATAGCTGAAAACACTTCAACTTTGTTATTGCAACCTATAGGAAATGTTCTGTGCTGTTCATGTGTAATGTGTTTGTGTAGTACTAAAATCCTTCTTTTCTGTTTTTAGTCTTCAATACAGTTTCTGCTGAGTGTGAATGACTTCATTTACAGTCATAGTATCTCTAGGTCTCAAATAAAAGCAATTTTAAAATACATTGCAAGTAATGGTGTTCTGAAATATAAAGATTTTATTGATAATTTTCTCATCGCTGTTCTGCTTCCTAAAAAATATACATGACAGCTTAAAAAAAACCCCCAAACAATAAAACAACAAAATAAACCCTTTTGTGCCATCCATATGTGTAGTCTGCTTAACCTATATTTTATTGAAATTATATGTTTTTGTGCTAATACGTCTTGGATTTTTTTTCTTTTCTGTGCATACGTCTGTGCTCTGTAAAGTTAGGTGCAGCTGTAATCTTGATACAGTGTCACAATATTTCTTATCATTTGGTTGACAATACCTGTTTAAATTAAAAATTCTTCTAAAAATAATCTGTAGTAATGGTGTAATAATGTTTCAGTATATCATGACTTTCTAGAGAAGTCTAGCTTTCTTTCCTAACAAACTTCTGATGATAGGGGAATGACCATATATTAGGTGGTGAACTAGCTCATTTACTTGTAAGAATAGAAAATGTTAATTAATCAGCTAGGGGTTGTATTTTTGAAGGACTGGATAGATGATTAAAATGTGATGATAAACCCTGGGGAGAATTGAATATAGGAAAGTTGAGATATTCAGAGTAATCAATAACTACTCAGGTGCCAAAGATGGAATTCAGAAGAAATACTCAAAAATTTCTTCCTAATATTTTTAATTCACATTTTTCTTCTATAAAATGCCCTGCTCTATCTTCTGAAGCCCTGTTATAAACATATGCAGACTTTTTTATTATTTTGAGTGTATACCCATATATTTGCCTTACTGTCATTGTGGCATGTGCACATACTATATTTTCAGTAAAAAAACCCCAAAACATTTTCAAAAGATATGTTAAATATTAAGTTAAAACCACAAGCACTTATACTTTAGGAAATGCAAATATTTTGGTTGTTTATCTGGTATAAGAAATATCAAAAATAATTGTATTTTTAGTGGGCTA
This sequence comes from Actenoides lindsayi, assembly GCA_025331215.1. Taxonomy (NCBI): domain Eukaryota; kingdom Metazoa; phylum Chordata; class Aves; order Coraciiformes; family Alcedinidae; genus Actenoides; species Actenoides lindsayi. Next base: position 60,242 of record WTSP01018803.1, on the reverse strand, counting down.
TAAATAACTTGAAGATCTTGTCAGCAGTAAAACACATTATAAGTTTAATTAAAAATGAGCATTATCAGAAGCAGAAAGAAATGCTTAAAATAAATAGTAGGATTTTATGATTTTTCCAGAACTGTCCTAGATGCTTGTCATTATTTTTTCATATATTGATTTAGATTGTCGTCTTTTTCGACAAAAGCTGTAGTTAATGTTGATAGTGTTAAATTCATCATTAAGTCTTCACCATCTCTCACTTTGTTTTTAAGATGTTTGGAGCAGCTTACATCCAATTATTTGGATTAATTATTTTTTAAGAAATTGTTTCTCAAAGAAAAGGCAGAGTAGAGATTAGGAAATAATTTTGAAAACTAAATTTAAGGAATGCTATGAACAACTATGAAAGGATATTTAGAAGGTTAGTACTCTGACAACACTAGCAGTAGAGCTCATTCGGAGTATAGCCTAGATAATGTAGTCAGTTATCTTAGAACAATGTGATATATATCAGAATGTGTGATTTCCAAGTAAATAAAAAGATCACTATGAAAATACAGATTTGAATAGAAGGAATATGAAGAGATAATGCTTTCTGCAATCTCTAGAATTAAAAAAAAATAATTTGACCATGGTAGGATGAAGCTGTGCTGCATCCTGAGAAATGCTTCTATTTCTTTGGCAAAGTCATGGGAGAATTTAATTGTTAATTTTGGATCTCTTTTGGAATGAATTGTATAACCTTTCTTTTAAAAGTAAAGTTCCTATACTTCATGGCCATTTTGAGAGACTTTTGTCCTTCTCTTATACCAAGTAAAGGTGTTGTGTGAGAGAGATTCATCTCACTTCAGTTTTAGCTTTTAAAATCCTGAATTAGCACAAATAAAGAGAAGACAGTATTTTGGCTGAACTAATATTTAGAAGTTGTTCTTTCACTGTAACACATGGTGAATTAAAGACAGTGTATCCTTAGGTTAAATAGTACATTTTATTTTATAATTGTTTTGTTTGTTGCATTTTTCATGTTCACCAGTTTGTTGCTTACTTTCTTCCTATTTTAGTTAATGTAAATTTAATGTACTCCTAATATTCCATACTATTTTTTAGACACCCCCCCAGCTAAATTAAGATGAAAATGCAAAATTGAGAAATGCAGGTGATAAGTTTCTAGAGGTAAACTCAAATCTATTTCAATAGCCTTCTCCATGTAGCATCTTTCATTTATGTGGCTTTTGCATGAAACTCCTGCTGGTTCTTAACCTTACTTGTAAACAGAAATATTTACTTGTGCTAACAAAATGAAATTCAGTCAGATGGAAATACTGAGCTTTGCAGCTTGGGTATGAAGAATTGCTATTAACATCACTTGTATTATTTTGTTACATTTAAATACATCATATGAAGTTTGACATATAGCTATTTATACTACCAGGGAATCGGAGAGTAATTGAGGTTGGAAGGGACCTCTGAAGGTCATCTTGTCCCATTCCACTGCTCAGGCTGGGCAACACAGAGCTAGTTGCCCAGCACCATGATATTCAGGTCACAGACTGAGGAAGAAACTGGAGCTCTTTGACAGTAGCTGGAACTAGTTTGGGAGGATAATTCATGCAAGTTGTAGTCAGTTTTCTATCAATGCCTAAAAGTAAAGGCTGTGGGATGAGTAAGTTCTGGCAATCAATAATTAGTCTTCATGTTTTGAGGTTCACTATCTTTCGCTTAAAACTCAGTGCTCAGTTGAAATGCTGGTGTGTTCGTTTTTTTCCTAAGAAGTTATAATTGTAGAAGACCATTCTTAGTTATATGTATTTACGTTAACACTACTGAAGCTATTAAACTCTGCCATGACTATTTTGTAGGGTAGAAAGAACCCTAGCTCTCTTGATCTATTAGTTATTACTGTGGTGGGAGAGATGATTTCACCCAACTTATATTGTGGAAGTTGAAAAATCAAGCTCAATTACTTTACATACTCTATAGAATGAAGTTGGAAGATGATCTCATTTTTAAATCTTTGGGTTTATGGATTTTCAAGGTTGAAAGACTTTCACAAATTTAAGAAGCTCTTGAATACAATGTAACTTTTTATTCCGCTAAAGCAGGTGTTTGCAGTTGGTAGATAGGGTTGCACATTAGGTTTGCAGACTCTAATTAATAATTCTGTTATCCACCTGTTGGCATTCCTGTGACAGAGGCATTCCTGTGACAGGTACTGAAAAAGGAAGTGCAGATAGAATATGTAAGCTCTGGAACTCATTATACATATTGAGAAATTGACATCACTGTAGAATCTGTGTTGGTGCATTGTGATGAGAGGTTGCATTAGCACTTTTTTCTTGTTTGATAGGCAGAATTGAAGTGTGGGGCATTTTCTTGCAGTAGTAAAATTTAATTTGAAACTGAATTTGAATCTTGAGATGGCTATACATGGCTATTTTAGTGCTGGTAGAGAAATGGAGGTAGTTTAAATACTAAATTCAGTACCAATATTTATTTTTCTATTTGCTTGGTATATCTACCTGATTTACACTATTGACCAGGCACAGCACTGTAGTCCAGGTTTTAAATTTGCACTGCAGTTGAGTGTCTTAACAGGATATAACATTGTTTCTCTCTTATTGATCAGTGAGTTATGTATGGAAATTTTGTTTCACTTCTGTAATCTTTTTGCTTTTAACAGGCACTGTGTTATGGAGCAACCACCATGTTGTATAGCAAAATATGTATCTATTTTTTCAGATTTTGAATACCTATTTAAAAATTGTTCAATCTTTTTATGTTAGAAGAAAATTTGGCCAGTTTTGAGTAAATGGAGTACTGATGGACTTCCCTATGAAACTGCTGTTAAGTAACAACTGTATTGGATCTACGTGCTTCTGTGTGCAGAATTACTTTTGTTGCTTTGGTGGTAGTAGGTGAGCAGGTACAGAATGATAAATATTCTGACTTAGCTCTTTAGAAATTTTTTTGATTTTTAAAATTTTTTTTACAACCCTTATTCCAAGCCAGAGTTTTTTGGCAAAATCTTTGACTTGTATAATGTTGATCGAGTTCCAGCTATAACTCAAGTTTTAAGAGGGCTTGTCCAGCAGGATTTATAGTGGTGTTGTCTCCAGATTCCTCTGACAGTTTTCTGTGGATATTTTGAAGCCCTGGTGTAGTTAACATACCTAAATATTACTAGTGAGATGCCATTGCTTTGTATTTTTATTAAGCTTATATTTGCTGCCATCAAAGGAATTACACTACTGATTGCATTGTGAGGGGAGAGTTGTTATGAGCCTTTTGGAGACTCTCAATGTTAATTTCAATTAGATATAATTAGTGTGTATGTGAGGTTAACACTTAAAATGTAGTTTCATTAGATAAAAATGGAATAAAATAGGTGTATACATAAACTTACTTTTTTCAATTGAAATTCAATTCAGTTTTTCCTGACACTTCTTCTCTATTTATGTAATAATGTCCAAAGGTGAGGTCCTAATATGTTTTTCATTATGCAAAGCACTTTTTACGCATAATTTATAAATGTCTATTTAGGACATGAAACCTTAAAAAAGGAAAGATCAAGACTCCTGACAATTCTATCTTACTCCGTATATTAAAGCACCAATATGGTCATCACCAAAATCTTTTTCATAAATAGTACAAGAGTGCTAAGGACTCAATGATCCAGTGGACACTGGTATTTTATATTTTTCAGGAGCACAGTGGAGCTGAGCTGATCCTGCCAACTTCCTCTTCGTTTTCTGGGACCATGAAAGAACTGGCAATCCTACCTTTTAACACTGACTTATTTTTAGCTCATTTCTGTAAACTATTCATCAAGCCCCAAGATCAGAGAATCATTTGTAATAAATTGTAAGACATTTTTAAGAAGGAGCTAAAATGACTAGAATTTCAGGCACTGAGAATTTTTATTTGCTATTGTACTTGCATCAGTTTCACAAATATTTTTAATATATGAGTACTAGCAGGGGAGTATAAAGACCGAAGATTGAAAAATCAGTTATCTAGCACTTCTCCCTTTCAAAGGAACTGTTAACTTAAGGAAATTAATGTATTCTGTACAAATAATGGCCTGAAATTACAAATAAATACTGAAGTTATTTTATATTTTATGTATATGGTATTAAGCTTATTTAAATACCACAGATAATTACCATTTTAAATATCTTAGCATTTGTAACTGATATAGCTCACCTTGTTTTGTAAGGTGCATGTAACTAATTTTTTCAAGCTTTTTATCTGACGTTTTCATTAAGATTAACTCTGATTTTGCACAACTGCATTCATTACTCAGTCTTGTTTGACTAATGAGAACATTTTATGTGCTTTCAGTAGGAGCTAGATTCTTATGGTTATGGCACTGCACTATTATTCTCTTACACTGAGTATGGACTGCAACATCAATAAATCCATCACTGCTTTAATGTTCATGTTTTGGGATTTTACCAGGCAATGCTGGTCATTTTGTTGCAATTAAGATAAAAATATATATATATTTTTTTTAAACAAAAAATCTACATGAACTAATTTGTTGGGTTTTCAAGATGATCTGACCCTCTTGTGCGAATAAATAGGAGTAAGAACCATAGTCTCTCCCCTCATGTACCCCTGTGTTCAAAATCTTGACCCAATGAAAGCAGATAGTGGGATGTTGAGAGTGATTTTACGTAAGCAATATAGTATAGAGGATCTTCATGGAATTTTGTAGATGGCTTCAAGAAATTAATTGCAATTCGGAAGAAATCCATTGTGTACGAAAACTCACTTGAATGGTATCATGGACCTTTTTTTTGGTCTTTGTTTTTAAGGTTGGACTTTATGTAGAGTCCTTACTCGCCTGTTTAGGTCCCATATTAATTAAATGGTTTCTGTATAGGCAGCATGGAAAAAATGCTCATATGAAGTCAGTGAGAAATGATTGTGCATTTGCTGGCTTTGGTTTGGTTTCACAGAGGACATTAACGTATACTTCTGTGTAGTTTTACGTGTCTAGAATTTTGCGCTTCTGATAATATACCTGTTCCTCTACACTTAAGCAACTTCCAGAATTTTTTCCAGAAAGCAGCCGTGCATAATGTCTCCCTTTTAGATGCAGATGCATGTGTTCTCTCTCTTGCATTCTCTTTCATACACACATGGATGCATGTACAGGATAAAATGAAGTTTTGATTTAGAGTTAGATTTATTATATTGAGCAGATATGTCCATATATTTCATTTGATACATAAATCTTTACTGTTGTAATGGCTCATTTATTAACATTCTTTTTTGTTCCGTCGAATAGTTAAATATGTTTTCAAATTTAAAAATAGCATACATTTGTGTATTTAGCAATGATAGTGTAATGTAAAAGTAAAATATTTGAATGATTTTTCTGGCATTAAATGATATGCATACATACAGATCTCTAAATTCTCAGATTGTATTTTCTTATACATTTTCTTTGTTCTTACTTAAACTATGCCTATTTAGTATGTGCTTATTTACAAAAGCATGAGTTAGTGTGTTTTCTTCATATGTAATTTTGATCCCCATTAGGTGACTTGTAATACTCTATAGATATACTTCTAAAAGTAGTTTTCAGTAATTATTAAGAAGTATGTTATTGGTTAAAGTGTTCAGGCTAATAGATAATTTTACTTGGCTATGACGACACAGTTCTTGTGTCATAGTTACCCTTCTGAAAATTAGTCAACAAAACCAGGGTGATCAATAAATCATACAATAAAAAGTATCAGTTCACTTAAAATCATGTATCAAAACTAAACCTGAACAGTATTGGTTCTATGGAATAAACTATATCCAGTCCAGCAATTAAATTATGGTAGAGCCTTTTTAACTGTATGCATGGTCTGAGGTCACTTCAAAAAATTAGGTTAAAAGTTTTAATCCTCTGGGGTAGATGTTGTATGCTTATTTATAAAGTGAATGGACTATAGGTGTACAGCCATTTGAAGAAGCTTGCTATTAAGAGAGTCCCATTGGAGACTTTCAGAAGCTGTTGCACTGCTTAAAATAGGAAAACCATTTGTTTCCATTGCAGGCTCAAAATGAAATGCACAAATCTTTCTGACAATATTAATACTGTACTCTTAATCTATTGTTGATTACATCCAATAGCTACTACTGTTTTATTAGATGACTGATGGAAAGTACAGAAATCACAGCATAAAGGGAGTGATGAAGTCTTCCTATAGCCAAGGTCACATAGTGACAGTAGAACTGCTACAGTGGGGGAAGAACAGCTATAGAAGACCTCTGCAGTATCTCTGAAGGAGGAGGAAGATACAGTACTGATGATTTTCTAGAGAAGATCTCTTTGCTGTTCCCTTCCCTCACACTGCTACTCATCTGTCTGTCCTTCTGAACAAATCTATATTTTCTGTGTAGGTTCTTTAATGTTTTTTAAGAACTTGCCAAATTTTAGCAGCAAACATGAGACTGAATTTTTTAAAGTCCCTACCTCACCTTCAGAGTTGCTAAGCAAGACTTGAAGTTCATTGCATCAACGGTGGGAGACTTTACAGAGATAAATTCAGAAGTTTAACTTCTGAGTGTGGTGCAGCATGATTTTTACTTTCTGTAAGTGTAATTGAGGAAAAACTTAGGGCACCAAAATATTCTGTATATTATATCTGAGTAATGGATCTAATCTTCCTTAATTATACTTGAGATTTAATTTTTTGTTTTGTTTTGGTCAGAGTTTTTCCATATGTGTCACTGGAAAGACTGAATAGATTTTTACTAATTAAGTATACTGCAGTGGTGATAGGGGTCTGAAAGAGTCCTGCCATCTTTGGCTGACTCATCCTGCTTTGATCAGTTAAATCTTTGGTACACTGAAGTTATACTTTACTTTGCCTTGGTCAGTGGTAGTTACTGAGAATTTATTTAGAGTTGATAGCAGTATGCTAATGGAGATATGTTTTGAAGCTCTGTTATTAACAAGTACAGTAAAGCTATGTTAAAATATATTTTAATACTAAAGGCCTGATTAATAAACACATTATTTCTCATTTTGTGGAAGGTTACCCGATAACTTGAATGTTAACTTTTTTATCTAGGTAGATCTCACCTTTCCATCTTTCACCTTTTAGGGAAAATACTTGGTTTATGTGCTAGAATCATCATATATTTTGAGCTAAATTACCTCAATGCCTGTGCTAGTATTTATAGAAATGAAGATATGGGTTGGAGCAATGCTGTCTTAACGACAGCAATATAACCTGGAAGTGGTAGTCAGATAAATGAAGCAGGAGTAGATAGTATTTCTGAGACTTATACCTAGGTAAAATTTTAAAATTATCCAAAATAAACCATCAGACTTCTACTTGATCCATTTCCTCTGAATTCTTATGTAATAACTGAAATACTTTTATACTCTACCCAGTGGATGTTACTGTTGTCTTGGATCTTGCAACAATCATCTAATTCTGTGTAAAAGCAAGACTGGAATTACCACTTGAGGCTATTTGTTAAATAGACTACATAACTTCTGATATAGAAGTAAGCATATTTTACTTAAAGTAATATGGAATCTTTGTTATAAAATGCACTGTCTTAGGTTTATAAACACTAAAACTTTGTGACTTCCACTGTTTGCGTTTTGTTTTAAGGGATGACAAGCCTTACAGCTTGTTCCTGTGTGCCTTTTGATCAACTCCAGGAAGAAAACAACAAATCAAACTTCCCACCAAAAAAAACCCAAACCAAACAAACCACGCAACATCAACAAAAGAAAATAAATAAATAAAAAAAAAAGCCCAAGAACAAAACAAAAAACCAACAAAACAAACAAAAACCAACCACAAAAAAACCCAAAACCCAAAGAACAAACAAAAATAAACCACAAAACCAAAAAGAATCTAACCAAACAAAACCCAAACTAATAATTTCTACACTTCTTTGCATCCAAATATGACTATACAAAAATGGTTATTTTGTGTCAAGTTTGTTTTATTTTAAAGTCCATGTTATGTAGTTAGCAAGAGGGAATTATGTGTGGGTTTTCACAGTGAGGCTTCCTTTTGATTGCAGAACTTGTTAAGCAGCTTGACACTTGGGGGGGGGGGGGGGGGGGGTGGGGGGGAACGCAAAAGATTAATACAAGGAAACGCTG
>WTSP01018803.1:40552-52032 GCA_025331215.1 Actenoides lindsayi | reverse complement strand
TTCGCCCCGGCCGGCTTTTGGTCGGCGCCTCTTCTCGGCGTGGGGAAGCGGTGGGGGGGCGTTGGCCAGCGTAGAGGGGATCAGAATATTTATAAAGAAAAAAGTAGCTTAAAACCATTTCACAGGGATTGAATGCTAGGCTGGTGACCTTGAATTTGACTCTTTATATGGTGTAAAGTCAATGTAGAGAGTTGTGTCTTCAGGGTAACATGCTTATAGCTACTTGCATTTGTGAAAAGGTAAACTTCTGCATTTCATAATAAATAATCTATTGGTTAGTTAGATTTAGTAAATTCCTGTAACAAGTATGACGGCTTTAAGTGTGTGAAATGCTATGGATTAGAGCATGGCATGACCTTAGAGGTGAAAGCAGGAGTCTTGAGAATTTTATATTAGCACTTCATATTAACACTTCCTGAGCATAAATATTCTTGTCCTTTTAACTAGGATGTCCATGGATGTATCACTTGCATCACAAGTTTACATTGAAGTTGTTAAAACTGTTGGCTCTTTTTTTATAATAGAAAATGTATTTTCTCCAATTAAGCTTCATTATCTTGAGATAATGAAATTATTCTGTTTTGTTGGTTTGGAAGATCTACTGTGCTGGTTTCACTGTGTGAAACTTTAGGTGTGCAAGAACACTGTATGGCCAGGTAATACGATATTTAGCCAGATTTTCAAGGTGCAATTAGCTTCTAAGTGTCTAGAAAGAACAGTTGGAATAAGAATTATTTCCAGCCTCTTCTCATATGAATATTTTGTTCCTATTTGAACTATCAGTAGGTTTGATAAAAGTGCATTTGAAGTATATGTTGATAGTTCTAAGTGTTTATATGTAACATATCACATACCTCCTTGAGGAAAGGTTTCAGGTGTAATTCAAAGTGTATAAAACAGAACTTACATTAAAAAAAAATAATTCTTATGGTGTCTCTCCAGCACTTGAATAAAGGTGTCTTGAAACACCTCTGGCTTCTGTATTAGAAGTATGTTAGCTAATATCTGTGCCTTCAAATTCTTGTACCGTTAAGTTTTAATATTATTCTTCCTCATAAATTAGTTCAGTGTTAAACAGATCTTTTACAGGTGTAGTTTTCTGAGATTTTTAAAGTTATTTTCTTTTGAAATTAAAGTTATTGCTGCTTACAAATGAACACTCATTCCAGATGCTGTTTTTATTTCCCGAATTAACTAATATTGACAAGGTTGTCCTTCAGAGGGTTATAATAAAGTATTTAATTACCAACTGTAGTTTCCTTTAATAGCCTCTGTAACAAGATCATAATTACCTTGCATATAATCACTGACTGATACACTTAGCACCCCATCTATGATTCATTCTTTATAATTACTCATACTTTGTAGCCTTGAGACATAAAGAGCTCCATGCTTTTCTTGACAATTAAGTGTTGTTAATGGTTAAAGGTATTCTAATTTTTTCCTGTTCTAACTGGACAATGTCTTTGAATCTAGTTAGGAGTGGCATGTTCTAGGCTGTGTTGAGTGTTCAGTCTCAAATAACCAAATATTTAGTTGGTTCTTGAGCTTTTCCTTTGCTATTCAAATTAATAAGCAGTTGGATGTTGTACATGAGTACCAAATTGTGATAATTGGAAAGTTAGCTAAATGCCAGATAAAGTAATTAAGTAGATATGACTACTTTTTGGTTAAAGAAAGTATTTTAGATAACATTTAATAATAAATAATAATGAGGACTTCAGAGCATTAGCAGTATGAGCTATTTCAGCTTGAACTGCAACAAGATCGGCTCCTACTTACTAATGATTGACTAATGATAGTCCAAATTCACAATGTAATGGAATATGTAACTTGTTTTCAGTGTGCAGAAGTTGACAGTTTCTTCTTAGTTCTTGTGGCTAATAGAAGAGCAACAATACTCCAGGCCTTCTTTTTTATATGCAGTAAACAAATATATGCAAAGCCAAAGGTATCCTGTATTAAGTATTATGCAACCATTAAAAGCCAAAACCACACCAGTTTAAATTTTGGTAGAACAGCAGCATGCTTTTTTATTTAGATTGGCAGTGTTTATATGCTTTTAGTTCTAATATCTTTATGTTGATTGCAATAATTTACTGTATTTGACTTTTCCTTGTGTGGTGGAATAATTTTAAAGTGTTTTAGTAATATATATATATTTTTCATATGAACTTTGCTTCTTTTAATGTGTTGGAAAAAATCTGGTGGTCACTTTGGGGTAAGGTATATGAGAAATATGCTATCTTACTATTTGATGAAAAATGGTGTGGTTTTATAATAATTTTGTCTATTACTTTTTTTTTATATACAGCAAATCAGTATGATTTACCAATATATCAAACTAGGAATATTGCAATAACAAATCAAAATAGAATTTTTTACAAAAATCTTTTTAGATGAACTAGAATTATGGCTTCTTACCTGTTCAGAAATGTACAAGCATGAGTAATAAATGCATTTTGCATGCTTTCTAGTGGTAAGATGCTTTCTAACTAATGAAATTTCTGAAGTGTAATAAAATATATTTTAGCTCATTACATTTCTACCATTTTCCAGGCATATTATCATTATCTCCTGTGTTGAAATTTATCATTAATATTAGCACTATTATTTCATAGGGATGCAGAATGTACTTTGAATATACTTTGCCAAGAAGTCATTGTCCTGGTTTTGGCTGGGATAGAGCTTATTTTCTTTCATAGTAGCTAGAATAGTGCTGCGTTTTTGATTCAGTATGGTATTTGGCATGAGAAGAATGCTGATAATACTGATGGATTTAGTTGTTGCTAACAAATCAAGAACTTTTCAACTTCCCAGGTCTTGCTAGTGTGTGGGTGCCCCAGAAGCTAGGGGGGAGCATAGCTAGATCAGCAGACCCGAAGTGGTCACTAAAATATTCCATATCATACAATGTCATGCTCAGTATGTGGGTTAGGGTTAGCTGGGACTCGGGGGCTTGCTCTGTCTTCTAAGATTGCAATTTTGGAATTTTCTTTTCTGGGATCAGTAGCCAGGAACAGGCTGGGCCTTGGTCAGTGGGTGGTGAGCAATTGCTATTATTATAATTACTATTTTCATTTTATCTTCTCCCTGTTCTACTCGCAGTGGGAAGGACTGAGTGAATGGTTTAGTTGCTGTCGGGTTATACCCCAAAACTCACTGTTCTACTGAAAGGCATTTAGTCTTTTTTTTTTTCTTTTTTTTTCTTCTTTTTTTTTCTTTTCCCAAGAAAAGAAAAAAAAAGAGAGGGGAAAAAAAAAAAGCTGTTGGAGCAGCAGAGGAGGACTATGTCACCAAGTCCTGACTTAGACAAGGATCCTCTTATATGAGCCTTTAAAGTCCTTACTACTGCCACCCTGACAATCTATATCATCAACTTGGATTTGGGACTGGGCAGCATCACTACTTTATAGTTGCATCTGTCTCAGTCACACTTTGGTGTATTCTCTGACTTCTGACTTCTTTCTGCATTGCACATGCTTGCATGAACTTTCTGAAATATGTTATGGAGTACAACTTTGTTCTGTTCCAAAGCGAGAGAGGAAAGCTTTATGGTCTAACAATGATTAGAGGTAACAAATGTTGCAAAGTTCAGTTTTGTATATGCACATGGTATGTACTTTATGGGCACACATTAGTTCTTGATTTTGTTATTGGAATAGCTTTTTAACTGAAATACAAACTCTTCTTGCTATGAAAAGCATTGTTGCATGATTGGCATGTTGTAGTAGAACAAAAAAGCAACTTTTGTTTTCATTTCACTCTTGAACTGAATGTCTCATTTGTCAATATTTATAATGTATTATTGTGGGTGAGAATAAGCGTGCTAGTGTTTGCTTTCTTTCAGGTCTTCAGTATCTGATGTAGTGATAAAAGGCTTATAATATATATCATCACTAGTATTTCTAACAGAAAACTAGAGTGCAGTTTAATTCTAAATGGAAAATTGTTATAAATGGGTCTTAAAAACCCTTTTTTTTCAACACTATTACAAATCTAGTTCCACAACATGCAGTGTCTTAATAAGGATGTCTTGTCATATTGGAGTGGTAAATTAAAACTGCATTTAAAATAAATTCTTGTCAAGTCATAGGGTTCATTTTCTAAGGTAGATCACAAGTGAATGTGCTGGTTGTGTGTTGGATTCTTGAAGAATAGGGTAGTTGTTCTTCATGTAACTTCACTTTCTGCTTTCAAAACACTGAGCAGGTGTTGGAAGACTAGCTTCCACTGTACAAATTTCTGCTTTCAACTAAAGATGTTGACTAAATTGGCTAGTTTGATTTTAGTTAATTCTACAGTTCAGACAATTCAATTTTGTAATTAAACTTAACTGTCTAACTTACACAACTTAGTGTAAAAGCTTTATTAAAATGCCTTTTCAAAAGTATATAAAATTGCAAACATATGTTTATATATACAAAAGTAGGAGTTCCTTTGCAAACTAAATGTTTTTGAATATTTTCCCACTTGTATTTAGAGAATTTTGGCCGACTTTATTAACAAAATGAAACATTTTCTATTCAGTTATATTTTAGTTATGAAGAATTTAAGTGCTGCAAATGACTGCACAATAGTTTTTCTCCCTTCTTCTGTTTTATATTCATATGTGTAAGAGTGGCCAGACTAAATAATTTCTAATGTATCTGGACTTTGTCTTCTATAAATTATTTTCTTTAGTTTCAGCTTTAGTAGTTGAGAAATAGAAAATACTGCAGAACTGTTCTTTACTACTGAAGGAGAGAGCAAACATGGGAACAAAATCAGTATGATAAAAAAATGTTTGAAATACACTTGTCATTTATACTGACCTGTATTTCCTTTAAAAAAAAAAAAAAGTGAATGTACTTGAACTGCCACTACTGCATGGCTGTGAATTTCTACATTCGATTATTTACTAAATTTCAGTTCAGCAATCTAGCTTGCGGGGGTGGGGGGGTGGGGGGCGCGGGGGGAGGAATGCTTTTGATGTGAAGTCATTAATGCAATACTTACGTCAAGCAACTCAGCTGAAGATTTACTTTAGGAATACCAATGTATAATCTGCCAGTTCTGTTTTAGTAGGTTAATTAACCTGTTGGTGAGCTCCAGTATGCTCATTGAGCATAGTTCTAAATAATTACATTTAAATATAACATCCTGCTACTTTCTTCCTTTTGAGCTCTTGATCTGATTCTTCCTTCTGTTCTTCATGACCAACATATGTTCCCAAAGAATGAACGACGTATATTCACGACCATTGTCTTGCCTTATCTTTTTTCCAGGTATACCAGATTATTTGTGTGAATTTTAGCATTTTAAAAAAAGAAATCATTAAATTGAAATCCTCAGTGTAGATATTGTCCCTTTATAGAGGTAGAACTTAAATGTGCTACTATGAAGGTGACCAAGTTTAGCAAGAACTTCTGTTGCTTGCTTTGTTCAAAATCTTTTTTTAATGTTACAAACCTCTTGTCTGTCATTGCATCTAAATATCGTATACTGGAGTAGAAAAAACTCCCAAGTCTGTCTTAAAATGAAAATTTTATGAGTGAAATAATAAAAAGGACTGTAGACTGTGTATCTTTGCTACTCTTTTTTTCCTCTTCATTTTAGAGAAATATTGCCAAAGAGATGAGCAGTCATCTGTCTTCAAATGCATGATGCCAATTACAAAAATAACAATATGTGCACTTTTGCAAAACCACGCGTAATAGAGAAAAATCACATGAAATCCTCTCTTTTAAACATTTTTAGATTTCACATGTGCTGTGATACTTTACAAAATATTATTTTATACTGTGAAAGTATATGATAAAGTACAGGATACAGAATCAATAGACCACATCCATTCATATAACAATGGAAAATATGAGAGTATACCAAAACTGTCACAGAATATGATCATTCTGATTACATGTGTGTATGTATAATTTTTTCCCCTATGTGTTCTTTTTAATATATAAGGAATAGATTTTTTTAAAAAAATTTTCTATGGAAATTGCCTTCCAATAAAAATAGGAACGTCAGTCTCTTGTAAAATAATGGAATGGATGCATGTCCTTCCAACTCTTAGAAGGAAATTCTGTTTGTGGCTATGTATAGAAGAGAGAAACTTCAGGAAAAAGTTGAAAATAGTTGCATTACAGAAATAGAATATATAAATTGGTTCTTTTTTATGGTTCTCTAGCTTGTTCATTGGAGCAACAGATGTAATTTCTCTATAGAAATAATTTTCCTGTTATCTGTTAGATCAGACTATTTGTATTGGGAATAAATACACGAGTACCCAGATGTTTTAATTCCTCTCTTAACAAATGGAGAAGCTGTAATATGGTGGTGTTTGTATTTGTTTAAATGCATGTTTGGGTGACTGAAAGATTTGCTTTCCTCAGTACTTTCACCTCATATTTATATCCCTTTTAATATTGAAGAAAAAATGTGAGAAAAATGTTGTTACCCCAGACACTTGTTCCTGAATCTTTTGTCATCAGTTTTCTCCCAAACAACTCTATTAAATGGTATCTGAAACAAGTTTAAATATACATACATAGTATATTAATTTCATGCATATACATAGTACATTAATTTCTTGCATTTAGTAAAATATTTGACATTAAGTAGTCAGTGTTCCATTACAATACTATAATCACACTTCTAAGTAAACACTTAGATGGAGTTGCACTTTATGATATATATGTTTAAATTATATTTGCAGAATTAGGAAGATAATCCCATAGTGTCAAAATATAAAACAGGCAAGATAACTAGAACATTTATTAACTCCAAGTCATTTTAAATGAAAGATAAATCTACATTAAAAATATTAGGAATATTGTTAAGGTTTTCTGGAGAAAAAATCTAGATATGAGCATTTCTTCATTAAGCTTGAATATTCTATATAATCAATGGATTTACAGAACACCTAGTGTAAAGGGTGGATCTCATGATCATAGTAATTTTATTTTTATTTTTTTTTTACTGAATATAGAGAAGCTACTGGTAGTAATACTGAGCTGTTAGTACTTTTTCTACCAAGAGAAAAGTTTCCCACAAAAAATAAACTTTTTCAACTGATTTTCCAAACTTGTAGAATGACTTAAATACATAATATATACACTCACACCTAACAGATTTTTGTGTATGTGCATCATGTGTAATAAGAAAAAGTACTTGTTAATTGCAACTTTTGAGAAGGCTTTTGTCATTACTGTCAAAACCAGAACTGAACAAAAGCTGCTTTTGGAAGTGAAGAAATCCTCAGCCCATAGAAGTTGATCTGTTCCTTTAAATGCAGGAATATCCATGTTTTTATTTTACCAAAATGCTTTGCTGCAGATAAGTAAAGCCACATCATTTTATCCATTGTCTTGATATATGGATTATTACGAGTTTTCTGAATATTTTCCTTGTTTCATGACTAGCTCAATTTCTATTGCAATAGAGCAGTACCTTGCAAAGTTTTGAAATTTGAAGAAGAATCTGATAAAGCTGCTGATTTCATATTTAAGAAGATTTACAGAATCAGAAATTATACACATATGTGTGTATGCGAGTTTGTGACTCACTTGTGAAAAAGATGTGTTTTTCTGCTTTTTAACTCCTGTATTGTTTTTATGTAGGCTATTTGGATTTGTTAGCCTAAAATACAGCCTGTGCTTTTTAATCCTAAGTCTAGTTGGAACAGAACTAGTACTGAGAAGAAAATTATTGATATTACTGTTCTGTAAGTCTTAAATTGTGCTCCTTAAAGATTTAATTGTTCATGTAGTAACCAACGCCATACAGTACTTTTCTTTAAACAAAGAGTTAATCTTCATAACAAGAAAAATCTCAGTAATTTAGTCTCCTACAAAATCGTATTAGAAATATTTTTAACAACCATTTTTTTTGTACCTAAAAAAAATCCCCCAAACCTAAAAATCAAAAATCCCACTAACTAATCAAAGATTGCAAAGCACATAGTTAAAACGCTGTAAGTATTCCTTAGACTAAGTATAGTGTTTAGATGGTAAGAAAGACTAAAGATTGCTCGTACAAATCTAAAAATTGTTGTAATTTTTATTTCTTACTTTTGTCAGGAATATTTTCTAGAGCTTCTGCTTTTAAAGGTACATTTTCCATTGTGGAATCTAATTTTACCTTTAAATCATACTATGGCAGCTCTGTTTAAATTTTTGGTTTAATTTCTCTTAATTTCCTTTAATGTATTAATCCTTTACATCACTTTTATGATGGATGAACAGTTAGTAAGATGAGCAAGTCATCTGGTAGTATTCCTATAGTTCAAGAGTGCATTAGAAGTTAAAAAGTATCCATTTCTGTTTAGCAAGACTATGGTAGGTACACTGGTTAAAAACAAAGGTGGCATATGTTTTTTTCCAGAGAATTGAATACATCATTAGACTACTTCTGGTATTCACTAGTTTCCAAAATGAGCTCCAAAGCATATTAGTCTTTATTTTCCTCAGAATAGTTCCTGAGACTAGTTTAAATTGGATATGCTTGTTAGGAGAGGAGACATCATATGAGGTTTTGTAGTCATTACATAGTCAAAAAAAGTGGATACTTCAGTTTCAGAAATCTGCAGAGCAGTGACATGGCATTCCATTCAATTTTTTACCAGATATCACAGACTGGAAATGTGAGCTTTGGCTGATACTGCTGGGAAGGAGAGTGCGGCAGGCAGCTGTAATTCCCATCCTGTAAAGGTACTGATACTTCAAGTCTCTGTAGTCCAAATTGGTAAACAAAAATACAAAATGTTGAATTTGGACTTTAGAAATATTTCAAATTTCATTTTCTACCAACCATTCCTAGAAGTTCTGTGGATAATTTTAGAATTTTTTGGCTTTTTAGATATGAGTAAGGAGAAGGTGCTTTGGAGTTGCTTGCGGGTTGCTTCTTGAAATACTGTCTTGCTATAAGCAGACAACACTCTGTGGAATGCAGTTCTAGTCTTTTCCTAGGGTTTGACTTCAACAACAGATTTCTGAAGTCAATGACATCCAGTTGATTTAAATTAGGCCAAAATTTGATTCCGTGTACTTTTAGGTTTTGTTGTTCCAAAATCAAGTTAACTCCCCTCATTGATTTTTCTGCCTCAAAAAAATGTAGCTCAATTTTGAGTCTTTCTTTTTCTTAAAAAAAGAGATTTTTCTAGTTTTAGAGTGATTCTTAACAGTGTGATGTTGCTGAAATATATTTCAGCACACGGCAAGCTGCAGACAGTTGTTCCAGTACATTCATTGACCATATCTTGATAGCATCAGATTTGTCTGCAGTACTACAAAAAATAGAGTTCTGGTTCCTATAGGGAAAAATCATAGCAAAAAGTGAATTGATTTGTGGAGTAAGATTATTTTTTTTGTGTGTGTGGTATGCTCTTAAGGAATCAAAGCCTAGACAGTAACTGAACATTAACATGACTCCATCTACTGTAAAACCCATTCCGTTTTATATATTTTCAGGGAGTATGGAGTGGCACAGGAAGGAAATGACATATCGCTGGAAAGTTGCTCTAATTCAGCACAGGATTCTTGTGAGAAATTCCTTCTAATATTTCATCATCCTATTCTGTTTTTCACAGTTTAGTCTAATTTCTTCATTTTTTTATGCCACTTTTGTTCATATCAGTATCCACATCAAAATAAATACAGCACATTAAATAGACTTTCATGAGTGTTAGCAGTGCACATCTGATAGCATGACAATTTAGTACTATATATTTTGTCATACTGTGTTATATGAGGGCTTAGGGACTCGGTAATAAAGTGGTTTTTTGGCTTTTTTTTCCTTTTTCATAAGGTTTGCTAGTTTTTAATATTACATTTCACTAGCTAATATGAAATTCAACAAACAAAAAATAAGTCTCAGTTGCTTTCATTTCAATGAATGTTTCTGTCAATAATATAAGTAGCACTCCAATAAAGGAAAAAAAACAACCCAACAAAACAGTGCTCTTGCAAAACAAGAAAAGGAGTGAAAAAAGGCATTTCAAGTTACTTCAGTTATATAGTAGAGGGGTCTTTTTCTTCAATTCTATTTTTTTTTTTTTTGGCCTGAGCTTACTACTTTTCTCTAATTTATGTTTGCTTACCTGACCTTGTAGCTTGAAGGAAAGTACTTTCCTTTTTGCTGTTTTGTAATGTCAAAAGAGAGCCTAAGAGATTTTTATTTTTATAGGTACTGACTTACAATCAGTAGTGACTTCAACAGAACACATATTTTCAAATATAATAGCAGAGTCATTCTTCAGAGCTACTCAAAGTGTGAAAAATATTAAGATTAGCTTTTCATCATAGATTTAGAAAAAGGTATACATAGCATGAATATATCAGTGCATTTTTTTTCTATCTACAACCCCCAGAAAGTGTTTTTCTTTGTTTTTTTTGTGTTTGGCAAACATAAGCCTGTATTTTTCCATGTTTTTAATGCAGTTTGTACAAAGCAATCCCATAAACCTAATTTGGTATGTGGTGTATACCAGTATTGAGTTAAGCCTATCTTCCTTTTCTTTGAAGGTCATTCATTCCAGCTGTTCTATTAGTTAGTGATTTCCTCTTGTTAAAACTGTATGACTCTACTATTTCTTGCTCCTTCTCTCACTTCTTCCTGAACCGCGTATGTACACAATTTGTTCACACTCATCTCAGTTACTGAATATGGCTCTGTAGTCATGATCAAATACAAGTAACTGTTATCCATTTGTGACTTTGTATTCAAATATGTCGTATTATGTGGTAGATTGCCTGCAATCATTTCATTTCAGTCTGTGTGCTAGAGATTTGCTTCCTAAAATTCTTTATGTACTTGATAAAAGTGATCTTACACATGGATTCAGTCAGGACTGTGTTTTCTTTTTCTTACGATGACTCAAATATCTAGCTTTCCTGTCTCTGATTCCTAGGACATCTTGTCTTGCCTGTGCTCATCTTATAGACACCCTACTTGGAGCTTGTATACGTGATTTTAAAGCTGATCTCAGTTCTTTTCACAGACACTTCCTTCTTACCCATTTTTGGTTACTGCAGAGAACATACCCTTTCTTCTCAAGACTGTAACTTATGTGTCAAATTGCATAGCAAATCTATGAAATTTCAGATTGCATGTGTCTAAACTTCGCTGTTTGTTTGTAAACCTTCAAATGCTTGTTCTTCTTTACAGGTTACCAGAGCCTTATCTAGGTCCTTAACTTTCCGTTCTTCAAACAAACTACTTGCCAAGTCATTTGACTAAGATCTTTCTCAGATCACATCACTTCAATTAATTGTTTTCTAATTTTATGTAATGCCAAATGCAAAACTTTGTTGCTGCTCATCGGAGTTTTCTATATTTGTACTCATTTTCCTAGAGAGAGTTTTACCATGTTGGACTCACAGCCTTTACAAATAACTGTAATCATCCCTAACTTTGTGTGATCCCTTGCATAAGAATACTCTTCTTAAAAAACAAACAAGCAAGCAAAAACCACAAAACAAACAAACCCTCCCCCTCCC
>WTSP01018803.1:28601-40452 GCA_025331215.1 Actenoides lindsayi | reverse complement strand
AACAACCCAACAACTCAAGGTCATAAAAATCCCCCTCACTTGAGCTTTTGTATTCCTTTCCAAACTTACTTATAGAACCTGCCCTTATTGTGAAGTTATAAATACCAAATATTACATCTGGACACATGTTGTACTTTATGAATTATAAGTTAATACCACTTTGTCTTTCCTGATGTTAAAGAGTGAATCACGCAAAAATAAAACCAAAATGAGATTGAAATATATGAATAGTTTGTGTTCACTTCTGCTCTAAAACACTGATACTTTTATCTTACTGCTTTAAACACCTTGTTCCATCTCTTTTTTTGCTAGAGTATAGGTCAACATGGTTTCGTTAGTATCTGCTGCCATGAAGCTCAATCATGAGGAAAGTGAGAGGGAAGAGGCAAGAGTCTTGATTTGAATATAAGCAGCTGATTGTAAAATAATCATTAAGCTGGAATAAATTTAAACTCAAGTAAAACTGAAGGTTGAAATTATCAATGCAAAGATTTTTTGTCGTTATCAGAATTTGTCCTGTTGATCTAATTATGTAGAAGACTCAGTAATAAGGATTATTTGATGTATGTACTTAAAATATCACTATATTGTGGTTATGTAATAGAATGTTTAAGTGCACAGAAAACACATAATATTTTATCTTTCTTTTCTAAGGTATTTGTGATCGCATACAAGTATGCTACTCTTGTGAAAGCTATGCTTTGTAGACTTCTGTGGAGGTTTGTGGATTAATAACTGCCGTGTAATTACATTGGGAAAGTGGCTGTTCAGCACATAAAATCAGATACTTACTCCTCTATAACAGATGAAAATTCTCATGTTCAAACATTTCAGTATTATATTTAGTGTATTAGTCATGCTAAGAATGCAGGTATTTTTTACCTTTAAGTAAAATGCTTCAGTATTAATACACAATATATATCTGAGTATCTGGTATATACAGATAGTTTCCATTCTAAATATTCATACATTACAATGTAGTTTGCAAGGTCATGGTACTTAGAATACATTTCTAGAAGTGTACAAACTTTTGAGTTTTCATAGTGTTGAAGTGTTTCAATATACAGTAACCTCTTTTTCCTTCTGCTGTGTGGCTTATAATAGTTATTTTATGCAGATTAAATGTCTTCCTTGAGAATACTTTCAAGGACATCTTTGATTAGATTGATCAGACTTAATGAATATGTATATGTATTGGACTAAATTGTAGGTTGCATTTAAAAATAAACTGTCCTGTGTGTATCATATTATAGTAGATTGCAGTGAGAGAATGAGGCCATCTATTCTAAATGTGAGATTAAGTAACTTCAGTTTAACTCTATTTAAAAATACTGTAAATATAAACTCTGTAATTCAGAAATTAAAGCATTAATTCTGAAATTTGAAATTAACCTATGCATTACTTAATGAGATAAACTTTTTTCCTTTCCTTGCTTTTTTTTTTTTTTTCAATGCCAATTAAAAGTTGAAAGCTCTGTGTGGTTAAAAGATGAACTTTTAGATGAAACAGGCCTGGATATTATGGGACAGATGTTTTAAATACGAGTTAAATAAAATGTGTTTGCCTGCTCTGTCAACTTGTTGCCTGTTGATATACTATTGCAAGTTTTTGTTTAAATTAGGGGAAGTATGGAAATGTCTTAAAGGAACGTTCTGATTTTAGACAGTACCTTAGTAACTCAAGAACTTTTCTGTCTGGTATGGTGCAGTCTAAGATGCTAATCATATGTGTTTAACTGACGATCATTGTAATTTAACTGAAAGAGCTGCTCTTCCTGTCTAATACCTTTTTTCATCCCACTTCAAAATATTTGAAGTACTATGGAAGCACTATGCTGACAGATGGCATTGTGAACGATTTCATTGGATTTCCATAGGAGCTCTGTTTTTTTTGAAGTTTGCTTTTTACCTGTCATTCCAGAAAACCAAATATGACTTTAAAGACTCAGTCCTTTAAAAAAAAAGCACACAGGTTCCCTAGCCCAAATGATGGCTCATTATAGAAATTATGGATTAATTAAATTAGGATTAATTAATTTTAAAGGTTACTTTAACAAATTCTGCTCTTAGCAATATTTCTGTGACTTTTAATAGGCTTAGTTTGTTGACTTATTGAGCAAGTCTATTCAGGATTAACAGACTAGAATGGTTTCTCAGCTCTCTTACTGCTTCAGGACTGGCAGAAATAAGAGTAAGAAAAATTCTTAAATCACTTGTTTAGGATCCAGAACACAAATCAGACTAGACTAGATGAAATTTTTACTCCAGTATGAAGTCTCACTGTGTGTATAGCTTAAGCGGACATTAAAACTTGAAATGGAAAACAAAGATGCCAGTTGATCAATAACAATTCCATAGTTGTGAAATGCTGTAATATATAAAAATGATAAGTACTTTGTATTGATAAATCCTTCTAGTAGTTTACTGTTTCATGGAATAAAACATTATTGAATTACTTTTAATTAAGACATTCTAGCAGTGGTTGTTGTTTTTGAAGCTAGCTTCAGTTCTCAGACCACCTCAGAACTGAGAAACACATTGAGAAGATATGTTTCACCCAAATATTAGCAAACTGAGATTTTTACAATAAGCATTCATAAAATAACAGAAATGTTAATAATGTTTATCTTTACTTCATCTTCACATCCAAATCTACATAATGAAACATTCAAACAGTTAAAAAATAGTATTGTATTTATTTTCTAAAGTCACATCCTAGGGATAATGTTTATTCTGTAGGAATTTTGACAGCAGTGAACACGTTTGCTTTTATTATGAAGTTTATAGTTTTCAGGTTTGTGTTGTTTTGTTGTTCGTATTTTTTTTAATTGTACCTAACACAATCAGTGCAGCAGGACCATAAAGAATGAACCAGTATGAGCCAAGGAAATTTACATGTGTGTGAGAAGGAGAAAATTAATTGTCAAATAAGTATTTGACTACAGGAAGATGCTTTTTGAGGAGTTGGTAACATCAGGTTTATTGCTTTCAGCAAAGAATTTCAACCTGAGGTAAACTGCCTGATGATAAACATACAATTGCTAATATAAACCAGACTAATTTTTTTACCATTATGTAATACTGGACTGATAAATTTTTGTAAAAATGATGAAAACTGATCAAGGCTCACAGCCTGTTGGATATATAAAATATAGAATCATGCATTTACTAACATTCTACAAAAAGATATATTTAAACTAGATATATTTAAACTATTCTCAAAGATATATTTAAACTAGAATTCCACCAGGA
The DNA here is from genome assembly GCA_025331215.1 of Actenoides lindsayi. Lineage (NCBI taxonomy): Eukaryota > Metazoa > Chordata > Aves > Coraciiformes > Alcedinidae > Actenoides > Actenoides lindsayi. The sequence goes on along the minus strand of WTSP01018803.1, from coordinate 37,200 downwards.
ATTGGTATCTTTTGTAATTTTCATGCAATTTTTAATGAATTTTCTTAACTTTAAAATGGAAATGTTGTTTTAGAATGTTCTGAAATACATTTGAAAATTGTCTTTTTCATTATTTTTGTTGTTCTTTGGTAAATTAGTAGCTGTATGTATAATAGAACATTTTAAATGTTGGTATCAGCAGTGCTTTTACGTAACTCAATTTTGTGCAATTTTTTTTATGATGCTCAGATTTTCTTTCAAAGTTATTGTACATGATGTAAATCTTATTGAAAAAGTAATTTAAATGTGTAATTTACTGTTATCTATGGACTGCATATGAGCAAATATTTACTATAACTCTTTTCCAGAATATTGCTTTTAGATTCATATGTTTAGCTTTGTAGTCATTGAACTGGATATTTATTAACATTTAACAGCTCCTATACACATTGGACTTTAGTTAACTTCAGTTATAGCATGTTATATTTTGTGTATTTTTATTTTGTGTGAGTATAGTTTGTCAGCCTGACTGCTTAGTATAGATTTTTAAAAATTTTCCTTGATTTCCTGACAGTTATAGCATCTTTTTTTTTTTTTTCTTAATATATTATTTTGTATTCTAAAACATAATGACATAGGTCAAACTTTCTTCAAGTGCTGGGTACCTTAATAATAGTTAAAAAATCTTGCTAGACAACTGAAAAGAAAGAACCTGCCTGTACTGTGCAAGTAGAATAGCACTTGGGTTCTCTGTATGCATACTTTAGATTCTCTATCTTCAGTTACAAAGATGTATCTTGATTCCTCAATTCTATCTTCTTGTGTAATGACTTAGACATAATGTCTATCCTGATCAATTTTGCAATAACCTTGTACTGATTAATGAAATCTGATGTTCTGAATAATTATCCCTGAAATTACACTTCATGTGTTGAGTTATGTTTTTAACACAAAGTCTGACAATGTGTAAAATACAAATGGTATTTCAATAATAACTTACTCAGTCTGGATAATGATTACTACTTTCCTAAGCCATGGATGAGGAAAAACGTCCATGTTCAGGAAGAATAATAGCATATCTTGAACGCCTGTGTTGCCTATATTTCAGTAAAGTGAAATACATATGCAGATTGTCCTGCAGAAATCTGTGATTTAAACCTTCTGCATTACTATGAGGTTTTGCAGATTTTAATTTTCAGAAATACACCCATTATGAGCCCATTTGTGACAAAGTGAAATGTGTACAAAGGTGACAGAAAGTCTGTTTAGTAATGAGCACTTAAAAGGATGTGGAGCTTCTTTTCTATTTTTGGACTTTACTCCATGAAACTTCTATTTTTTTTATATTAAAAGAAAGGATGAATCAGTCCCTTTCCTGTGCCTTCGTGATTTTGCAGACATCTGACATTCAGCTCGAGTAATTTTTTGAGGAGTGTAAGATTATATTAATTCTTTTATTAGAAGCCAGCCTATAGCTTTAGCTGTCCTTTTGTTTGTTGTTTGTCTTCTGAATCTTTTTCCAGTTCTAATGCATCTGTTGGAGACAAACGGACCACAGCAAAATACAGTTTAAATATACAAACGCTTTTATGTCATTACATGCTGTGTTGTACTTTCTTCTTGTCTTAGAAATTCCTAACATTTGATTTCTTTCTTCTTGACGAGTAAAACTGAGCCAACTTCTAAATAGATATCATAATCCAAAATTTTACTCCTTAGTGAGCGAAATAATGTTCAGTTCAGAGTTCATTATTTCCGTGTATGAAGTTAGGGATTGTTTTTTCTCCTTTGTACATCACAGTTCTGGACATAGAATGTCATTTGCCATTCTTTTACACAGTCATTTAGTCCCTTCTGTGGATCTTCACTGTGACAACGTTCTTATTGCCTAACAATCATCATCCAAATAACAGAAACCTCAGCACTGATTTCTGCTTCCATTTTACAGATCACTCACTGCATATCTTTATGTAATACTGTAAGTGATCTCTCTCCACTGTGAGAATAGATAGTTTAGCCTTTCCCTCTTTTAGTTAATTAATTTTTCCATGTAAGGACATTCTTCTAATCCTGTAGCAGTTCTGTTTGGTTTTTTTTGGAAAGGGCATTATTGAAAACCATTTGGAAAGGAGGTAGCAAAGGCTCTCTCTGGTCTTCTAATTAGATCATAACCTTTCACAATCTTCTTCATATAAACTGTTCAGAGTATTTTTTTAATCTACCATTTCATCATTGGATCTTCAAATTTTTATTTAGTAGCTTATTAGAAAGTAATTTAGAATGTGTGTTCAGAACTCTATACTATATTCTTCATATCATTCACATTGTGGTATAATCTCTGACCAATGCATTGCTACTACATAGTATAAAAGTTCGTTGTCAGAAACAGTCTTTGTTGTAATATGTCTTATCTATTTTTTGTTACCACTGAAGTTTAGATGCTGTTCAAATCTAACAAATTTTCCTTATAGTGTCTGCATAGTAATCTTGCAGTTTTCCCTAGAATCATTCCTATAAGTACTGTATTTCTTTTTACTATCTCATATTTCATGGTAATTCTGCTGATTATAAAGTCTACGAAAACTACCTAAGAGCAATATAGACAACATAGAACTGTATAATATCAACCTAAACTTAGATTAAAAAGGCTAACTTTTTTCTATTTTAATACTGAAAGAAAGCACAGGCATGCTTCTAGATTAGAAGACTTTTAGTTTACAAGTTTTATATTTCCTACTCATTTGTACATAAAGATAAATATTCTTTTTATAATAGCTACTATAGCTAGTATAATAATCTTTTGAAATACATATCCTTTTTTTTAAATCCAGCAAGACAATTATTTTACTGTTTTTATGTAAAATTATACTTTTAATTTTTTCACACTTTTTAATGTTGTACAATGTATTTGTTAAAATATGTCAATTATAATTGTTTGGCTTAGAGTCCTAATCATTTCTATAGCTATTTATTATGTTACTATGTCTGTAACTTTTTGAAAATATGCACCTAGACTCTTTTTTTAATACTTTGGTTTTGATCTTTAATTTTTGTAGCATTGTCTAAGATGGAGTTGCCAAAATCAAACTAGGTATTTAGGCAGTAGCATGTACTTTGGAATTATCTACTTTTGCTAACATACACCTACCATACAAACATTTCTCTAAAATGTATTTCCACATTGAAGAAATATTTCATTGACACTGACAACCAGGTTTGTTTCGATAAAAGTTACAGTTTTATAACAGATATAACAGATTTATAATCTGCTGTTACCTTAAAAAGTAGTTAGGATTCCATGCACTATCTTGCACCTGTTTGCACTGAGTTTTACTTTTATCTAATTACCTTTGCATTGATACATATGTTCTTTAGAGCACTCATCTAAAGGAACTGTGAGATGTCAAAACAGTGAAAATTTTTCCTCTATAATTTGCTTTTTTAGCTGTGCAAACATACTATTGCAAGATTGATAGTCTGAGTTACTAATAATAATCAATGTCACTTTCACAGATTGCATTTGTATCCAGATAATACGAGAAAAAACTTTGCACTGTAGATGAGGGTGAGGTTGTATCAAAGTATGAAAAGAAAGAATGCTGCAGTATATTAAATTTCCATAAGGAAATGTGGGGATGATGGCACAGCAAAAATTAAATCCATGCAAGGACAAAATTAAAAACAAAGAGTAAAAAGCCTATGGAATAGTTCAGCACAATGAGCATTGATTAAACAAATAACAGAGCATGTCAAAATACTTTTGTTAATTCATAAATCTGTGTTCTGTTGCTTCTAATACTTTAAAAATTAAGGAGTCAAATGTCTACCCAAGAACTGTGTCTGTGGAGGAAGTTGCATCACAGCTTCTTGGAAAATTCTAAATGTAAAATGAAAGAATACAGAGAAATTCCGAAACTTGTGAATTTAATAAAACCTGTATATCCTGTCCAGTCAGTGCAGGCAAATACTTGACTATGTGCCTTGAATTTCTTGCTCTAATATTTCTTGTCATCAGACAGGCTTTTTGATCTTTAAAAAGTTTGTACTTGTTTATTGCCATATTAGGCTGCGCTGATGATCTAGAATGAAACTCTTGTCCTGAAAGTAAAAACTGAGTGAACTCTTGAGTCATGTTCATGATAGCTGTATCTACACATTGGGTTTTTTTAGAATGTAAGCATAGAAGAAATAGATCTAAAAAAATATACTTATTTTATATGCCAGCACCATTACTTATCTCAAAGTTACTGCTGTTACTGATATTTTTAATCTTTCATTCAAGTATGAGTTTGTGGGTTTGTTTAGATCTTGTTCTTCCTGTGTGCATGTGTACATGTAATTCTCAGTGGTATCCACATGCAAAATATTTTAATTCTTTTTATCTGTAAATGCTTGTCTTTTGGATATTGTTAGTATGCTATAGAGGAAGCAGATCATCTCCTCTTCTGATTTTACAGAACATAGCTTGGTGATTTCTCTTCTAAATTGAAGGCTCTTGTTCTAAAACTGAGTAGCAACTAGACAGAGTTAGTGACTAGACCTGGTGTTACTAAAGGTGTTATCATAATGGCAAGAGGCAGCATATTAATGCATTAGAGGAAATGTGCTTAGGTGTTTTATGTAGATACCACAGTTGTCATAGTTGTATAAATCAGGAAAATTATAACTGCTTTCTGGAAGACAATGAGGTATCTACAACTTTCATTTAGGAAGAAATTTTAGACTAAATTTTTATTATTTGGTTGCTTTACAGAATTATTTGATTTTATTTTTTTTACTATAATTTTAAGTCTTGTACTGCTGCACTGGATTTTCTTAACAAATTCATTGCATCTTCTAGTTATCTACCCAGATACAGCAGATACCACTGTTTTTTGTTCATGTCAACAAAGAATGTCTATTTAATTTATTATGTACAAAGGAAGTGTTCAGCCTTTAGGAGTAAATAGAAACAAGTACCAATGACATTACAGAAATATTGGAATCCTAAGTACATAAAGGTAATGAATAGGAACATAATGGTGATAGTTTAAAATCTTTTTTGGGGAAGAAAGTAAAAGGCCTTCAAATTCATTATTAAATAGGATTATTATAATTTTTTAATAGCATGGCTTTCAGAAGTCTTAAGCTTCATACCATACAACTTTCCAAGAGTGGGCACAGAAACCTACAGTCCGAAGAACTAAGATGTGATGGCGGTGATAGGGGAGGGAGTGAATCCATTATGGAGATCTTGTGAATAAGTTGTTACAATATCGAATGCCCATTTAAAGAACTGAAGAAAACAAATGTACTTAGTGTATTGACAGTTCTAAAACATAAGAAATTGCCATCTTTGTTCTGGAATAGTAGTAGTGATCCCTAGTGAAAGGTCTTGATGAAAGTGTTAAAATAGTCAAAGACACAAAACTTAGCTGATTGCTGTGTGTGTTATTTCATAAAGGCATACCCCGAATACGTGAACCTCCAAAGAAAAGGATATGAACAAAACATCAAGAATCTCAACATCATAGTGAACTGCAGAGATAATCCCCTTTACAATTACAAGAAAGACAGGAGGAGGATGGGGATCAAAAGTTTGTGTCTTTGGCTGTGTCTACAAATTCGAGTGTGCCTGTGTGTGTCCTCAGGTACTGAAGCGTGCATGGTTCTTCTACTGAACTAGTAGTTTTTCCTGCCACAGAGCATTCTGTTACATGGTCAGCTGCCCCTGAACAATTTATGGCATGGCTCTGCCATGAGGACATCACAAGGATTTGATCTGGTAGCCAATTTGAATGCGACATCTTGTTTTGGTAGCTGAGAACAGCTAACTAGCATACAGGGAAGGCTGGTCCTTGCCAGCTGATCTTGATGACCAGGAACAGTTCACTGGTTGATGCTATGACCTTCCTATTTACAAATTCTGTCTAATAGAGATTTTCTCTGTTAGTTCTGAAGTGGTAGTAGGTTGAGTGTATATATATAGTTAAATATATCCTTATTCTGTTGTCTGACTTATGGGTGGTATGTATGCTAGAAAAAGATACCTTTTTTTTTCCTCCTTAAGTTGTGTAGCTGTTTACATAACTAATAGAGTATTTTGGATTATCTTAATGCTGATGCTGTTAGAGCCACATTGTTGTTGTTGGGGTTTTTTGGGGAGGGGGGATCCCACCTATGGTTTTGGGTTTGGTTTGGTTTTGGTTTTTTTTTTTGGAAGAGGAGCATGTCAGGTGTGATGCTGAACAAGTTCATGATAGATGTAAGAACTTTGTTCCAGATCTCACAAACATGTATGGTTTGGCTCTTACTGTCCTAAGCAGCTATTCAAGGTGCTGTAGAAGGTGAGGTTAGCCAGCTAGACTTAAGGGCCATTGAACAGTATTAATTTTAATAAGACAGTCTTCCACTTCTTAGGCTGTATTTATGACATAGCACTTTCTTGGGCATTGTGTTGTTTGACACTTCAAGTTTTCATGTCATTTTCTGCAGGTGGTATTGTTGGCTATTATGAAACATTTTCTGAGGAACTTTGCAGAAAAAATATTAGACATGATGAGGTACACTGAGTATTCCTCCCTATGTTATTTTTAATGGCCTCTGTGAATATGACAATGTGTATTTCTGAAATATGTGTTCTGAATTAGGAACAATTATTGTTACTTTTTTTCATCTGATGTGTTAGATGGTTTTCAGTATCTTCAGATACTTGATGTTAGAAGCTGAATTGTGGATCTGATCTAATAGTGTATGCCCTTGGTGTAATTTTGTCTAGATACATAGCATGTAGATAAAATTGCATTTTCACACACAATTCCATTCCTCTTCTTCCCCACTTCCGCACTAGCACAGCAGTAAAAAGTCTGTTCTTAACTCTCATCAATGCCTAATATATCATTCACTTAGAAGTGTAGCTATACATAATGTCATGTTTAACTTCCAGACTATTAAGAATGTCCTTTGATTACAAGACAGTGCACTCTTGTCTCTTCTAATGTTTATTTTCATTTTTGTTTTATTAAACAAAGGAATGTTTTAAGGGTTCTTTGTTACACCCAGTAGCTGAAGAGGGTGGTAGTATTAAAGCCTATGGCATGAAAACTCTGATCTTATCTTGGTTCTGCCTGTTTGTTTTAATGTAGTCCAAGTAATAATGTTTATCAGAGCCCATCAGAAACCAAAGGAAAATGTTTGTAAATTGAAATTACACTATCATAAATGTTTTTCTATGGTGGAATTATTCTAGGTTTGTTTATTGTCATGTGCTTATTTGGATCAGAACACAAGTTCCACTGACAACCTGAACTGTTTTTTCCACCTTCTGTATGTCTTTCCTGTCTGGTAACTAGAGTCTAAGGGCTGGAGCCTGATTACCAGAGTTCCCGTGAGCATTTGCTTAATAGGAATCTGTTGCTCATTTCTAGGGGAACGTGCAGTGTTAACTTGCATAGTTAGTCTCATTTTAGGGTTGTAAGTATGTGAAACTCTTAAGTGTTTATTAAAATGAGACTTACAGATATTCTTAAATTCCCACTTGGGATCCACTGTGTCTTAAATTATTTATCTTACCCAATGCTACATAGGATCCTTTTCAAGGTTTATGCCTTAAGTAACACTTACTTTTCGAAGGACTGTGGAAACTTATCAAAGCACTTTTAGAAAACAAAACAACCTTACTTCATTAGAGTAACTTTTGTAATTGGACAAAATTAAATTGATCCTCTTCATAATGGTATTGGCGTTGTGTAGATGGTATCTTTTTACACCTTTCAGAAACTTCCATTCAAGGAAGTTGAATCTCTTTTTCATTCCTACCCAGACATGAGAACTGATACCACTACCTGTTCTGTTGTCATTACTGTTTCTTTAAAGACAAAAAGAATGAGGCACGCTGTTTCCAGTCTGTCCAGTACTGTTCTGTGAAAATGTACTTGAGGAAATCTTTCTGTTGTCAGAACAAATAGTGGGTATGCTGGCATCAGGTCTGTCTTCTGTATTCCTAACATTTTAAAGTCAGCTGAGAAAAGATGCAATCTGTGTGTCCTTTAAGAGGAACCTCAAATTATTCACTGTACTACTAGTGACAGCTTTAGAATTTCTCAGTACATGTCATACAATAATGATATCTGTAATCTTAATATTGATTTTCAGGCCTTGTTCTTATTGAAGACATAACAATCTCAATAACTTACTAAGCTTATTTGTCATAGTGAAATCATTATGCTTCATTTTTCCCAATGACTTCTCAAGTTGTTCAGATTTTGAAGCTGGAGAATCATTAGAGCATGTAATCTGTTCTAAACACAGGATTTCCAATACTAAAAATAATATAGGTGTAATTTAATGCTATACTATATATATATATCACTACTAACAGGAGTTCCATTGGGGCATTGAATAATTTATGTCTAGAAAACTTGGATTTTCTGTTTAAAATACCCAAAAAACAGGTTTATTTTTCATTTTGGTGTCATAATGTCTTCTAAAGCATAAACCACTAGCACGTGGTCAGGAAAAAATACATTTGCCAGGACTGAGGGGTGGGGGGAAAAAGCTGTCAATCATAGAATAATAGAATCATAGAATATTAGGGGTTGGAAGGGACCTAGAAAGATCATCTAGTCCAACCCCCCTGCCA